>JAVTVY010012092.1:0-50908 GCA_036873755.1 Hanleya hanleyi | reverse complement strand
TTGCTGAGGTACTAGTTATATGTACCAAATACTGATTGTCCCATCATTAACTAATCCATGAAGAACCTTGGGGATCAGGCTTTGCTGAGGTACTAGTATATGTACCAAATACTGATTGTCCCATCATTAACTAATCCATGAAGAACCTTGGGGATCAGGCTTTGCTGAGGTACTAGTATATGTACCAAATACTGATTGTCCCATCATTAACTAATCCATGAAGAACCTTGGGGGATCAGGCTTTGCTGAGGTACTAGTATATGTACCAAATACTGATTGTTCCATCATTAACTAATCCATGAAGAACCTCGGGGATCAGGCTTTGCTGAGGTACTAGTATATGTACCAAATACTGATTGTCCCATCATTAACTAATCCATGAAGAACCTTGGGGATCAGGCTTTGATGAGGTACTAGTTATATGTACCAAATACTGATTGTTCCATCATTAACTAATCCATGAAGAACCTTGGGGATCAGGCTTTGCTGAGGTACTAGTTATATGTACCAAATACTGATTGTTCCATCATTAACTAATCCATGAAGAACCTTGGGGATCAGGCTTTGCTGAGGTACTAGTTATATGTACCAAATACTGATTGTTCCATCATTAACTAATCCATGAAGAACCTTGGGGATCAGGCTTTGCTGAGGTACTAGTTATATGTACCAAATACTGATTGTTCCATCATTAACTAATCCATGAAGAACCTTGGGGATCAGGCTTTGCTGAGGTACTAGTATATGTACCAAATACTGATTGTCCCATCATTAACTAATCCATGAAGAACCTTGGGGATCAGGCTTTGCTGAGGTACTAGTTATATGTACCAAATACTGATTGTTCCATCATTAACTAATCCATGAAGAACCTTGGGGATCAGGCTTTGCTGAGGTACTAGTTATATGTACCAAATACTGATTGTCCCATCATTAACTAATCCATGAAGAACCTTGGGGATCAGGCTTTGCTGAGGTACTAGTATATGTACCAAATACTGATTGTCCCATCATTAACTAATCCATGAAGAACCTTGGGGATCAGGCTTTGCTGAGGTACTAGTATATGTACCAAATACTGATTGTTCCATCATTAACTAATCCATGAAGAACCTTGGGGATCAGGCTTTGCTGAGGTACTAGTTATATGTACCAAATACTGATTGTTCCATCATTAACTAATCCATGAAGAACCTTGGGGATCAGGCTTTGCTGAGGTACTAGTTATATGTACCAAATAAGTTCCTAACATTCTGAGATGGGTTTCCAGTCCAGGCAAGTATGCATGTTAGTATGCATGTTAGTATGTATCAAGGTTGAAGGAAAAGCACAGTTGATACTAAGCATGAAGCAAGCAAGTTTCAAAGTTGTCCAAGAAGTACGTACTAACCCGGACCAGAATACAATACATGTGGGTGGAGGTCAAGTGCAATAAATGTGGGAAAAAAAAGATTAGAATGAAGTAAAGAACTGTACCATGCACATCTGCAAGATACTAAGCATGTTCCATGTAAGCTTTAAACTTGTCCATCAAACAGTAACCGGGATGTAGACTGGACATAACAATTTGACGAACTGGATAAAGGGCCATAATTCTGTGGAAAATCATCAAAATGAGTACGAAATCTGATGGTATACATGTACCTACCGACCAGGTACTGAGCATCTTCCATGTAAAGTTTCAAAGTTGTCCTAATAGTAAGCCAGATATGGGCTGGAGAATAGAATGTTGACAGGTCGGAAAAAGGACCAAAACTGAAGCATGCATACATGCAAGGTACTAAGCATCTTACTTGTAAGTTTCAAAATTGTCCAAATAATAACCCGAGATCTGGACTGGACGAGGAATTGAAGACTGAAGAGATAAAGGGCCATAACTCTGTGGAAAATCATTGAAGAAAATCTGGACAGTTGACCGTACATTCGGATTACAGCCTGATGGGCTGAATACGAAAACCTTGGAAATTCAACGAGACTTTACTGTACGGTAACTAATTCTGACTGAGATTTCAGAACCATTACTGTGTGGACATAGGCATGCATTAAGTTTCTTCTTTTTTCTGCTTTTCCCATCAGATAACTTTTGAACGCCTTTGTCAATCAACTTCAAATTTGTGGTGCACATTGCTCTTGTCTAGGGGAAGACACCTATTGTTTTTCAGCTCTGTCAGAAACTGGATACTTGTATTTTCTTTCTACAATTTCTCTCAAATTTTCCATGTGGACCTATGGTCAAGTGACTGGCTGTTTGGGTACCAATTTCCATATACATAGCACATCAGTGATTGGTTCACAGCCACGACTCAAAAAGGTCACTGTTGGGGGTCACAATAGTAGCTGACCATTGGCTCAATGTATATCATCGGAAGTTATTTGCATCTAAAGTACATTCAGTGATTGGTTAATGATTTTACAGCCATGCCATTCAATTATGTACAGTATGGTGATTTTGCAACCAGGAACATTTACATGAATATACATTTCTCCCACAAAGTTAAAATTTCATTTCCGGTAATTCCTGAAAATCCAAACAGATTTATTTTGAATTTGGTACTACATCATGTACGCTTATTGCATTAGCTTGGACTTTCAGCTGAGGATCCTTTTCTATGTTACGTGTTGTACACGGCCAAATTTCCACATGTTGGTACCGTGTGGCAACTGAATGCGAATCACAAGGAAGGGCGCTGAACAATACTGACCAGTATCACATGTGACATAGTACCACTCAGTAACTGGTCAGTACTGATTGGATACCGTACAGTACCGCAAAGAACAAGACTGAACAGTAACCAACCTGATACTGTGCAGTAGTCTGAGGTCGATACTTCATGTAGGAACTATTGTCTGGGTCTTTGTGTCGTTGAAAAGGCGCTTGTCTAGACACATTGTTGTCCTCAGACTTGGCTATTGTATCCCCAGACTTGGCTATTGTATGCATTGTCTCGTGATTCTTACATAAAGTATGAACCTAGGCTGAACAGTAACCAACCTGTTACTGTGCAGTACTGCTCAGTTACCTCTTGGAACCAGTCTGTTGCTAACAGATATGTACTGCTCAATTCTGAGCTGTGATTACCACACAGGATCTCCTCAGTTACAGCTAGGTAATTACATGTATGCATGGTGAGCCTTTCTGAGCAGTACCGTTCAGCATTGTACATGTCTGTAAAAAATTGCCTGAAGATCTTGCTTGTGATTGTTTTTCAAGACAATTGCTTATAGGTGGCACTATACCTGTGGGCCAAGTTAACTTTTTGGTAAAACTGAACAAATTCAATTCGCTATTTCCAATGTCTGGGGGATCTTGCCTCAAGATCATGGTTGGGGATTGTTTTTTGTGCCAGTCAGCCTATATAGGTGGCACCACCTGTGGGCCAACTTAAAATTGTGTTTCCGGACAGTAACTTTTGAAAACCTGAGGGAATAAACCAAATTTGGAAATAATCTGTTCAAGTTACCTGTTTGGGAATGTTTTTGTGCAGATTAACCTATAGGTGGCACCACCTGGGGGCAATGTTGACAAATAAATGTTTCCTTAATACTGCTTCTTGCAAAGGGATGCCGCCTTGATTGTATTCGCTCGACTATCTAGTTTCACTTAATATGTCAATATAACATTTTGATTAAACAGTTTAATTGATGTACAGGAGACCGCAGAACTTGGTGTGTTAAAAGATGCCAAAAATGTTCTGATCATCACAAATGCACCAAGCAGAAAACTGGTGAAGAATAAATATAGTATTTTTATTCAATAAAATCCTGTTATTTATTTAACAACTACATGTGTACTTAAATCCAATTGTGGTAACAATAAATACATAAGAAACCTGTATATAATAACATTCTGCTACCATCAGTTCTGAGTATGATACTGTCTACAGAATCCAACACAGGAATTACAGAGAAAAATGTAAGACTTAATTATGTTTCAAACATCAAAGATCAATATGCTAAAGTCTACAAAAAGAGGAGGGAACATGGGACACTGAAACAGAAATTCAACTACGTATGTCCATCCTAGCCATACAGTGTGACAGAGATTAGCAGCATATCCAATGACTGATAACTTCTGTTACTGGGCCAATTTATGGTGAAAATTTACATCACCAAAAGAACTCGTAAGATAAATATCAGTAACATTTGGCACAATACATGAAAGTTGTGTACCACTTCCAAACAAACACAGATCGTGAGAATGGTCGACAGACAAATGTATGATAACTACCATTTTGGCCAAGGGGTGAAAACTAGTGGAAAACATCCCAGGTATTCAAAATTTGCTGTACAGTATTACATTCCTCAACATGATCAGCAGGTACAAAGGACAATTCGACAAATAGATTTTCCACGATTTATCTTAAAAGTACAAAAAGGTGCTGAAAATATGACAGTTCTTGTTTACTGTTTAACTGCTACCTGCAGCTGATTGTTTATTAAATTTTCCAAACTTTCCCCATGGAATGCAGGACTATAAAATCTGCTTATTTACAAAATAGCATATTTATCCTGAAAATATTATTTTAGTTACAGCCGTCACATGGATTCTGAAAAATAAATGAGCCATGATACAGGATTTTCACTTTTATCAAAAATATACCAACTCGGTCATTCCACAGCACTGGACTGAAATATGTCAATTGTTAAGTTTTATGTACAAAACCTCCCTGATATCGAGGAATGGCGAAAGCAGTGGTTCATATAGGTCTTTGGTGAGATAACAAAAGACAAATACATCACATCTGGCAAACCATTCCGAGTCCACGAAAAGAAGCTTATTGTTAATCAAATTCCAGCGAGAAAGGGTCTTGGCATGAATTCACTGTCTCAGCGTCTCAATGCCAAAACTGAACTGAATGACCCCTAGCTGTGAATGATAGCAAAAATGCCATCCAGTTATTAAGATGCCAAAAGAGTTTTGCAAAAACCAATTTGAACATAATTGAGAACAATATCGGAGTCACTAATCCCTGTGGATACTATATCCCAGCTATATCTCCACATTCTCATAAATAATACAATAAGAACCCAACCAGTAAGGAAATGACTCCTAACACATACTTCATTTGGCAATTGATCAACATCAAAATGTTCCCCACTGTGTAGTTCACATGGTTATATGTTCAATAATGAACCATACCTCAAAATTATTTTAAACAATTTAGTTCTGTTTGAAATGACAAGAAACACTTGCATGTCTCAACTGTTCTACAAAATATCCACTTAGCACATTTTTCGAAGATAAGAAACCATTACAAATTTTTTGCAAAAAAACCTTTTCAAATGAATTTCCATCGATTACAGTTCTAGGGCTTCTGTTTCTATGGGAATCCGGGTTCCCATTAAATTACTGAAAATTGAAATCATGGGATCCAATGATCGATTCTCGTAATTTGAGGGAAGTTTTAGCAAAATGTAAGAATAACTGTGGATTCTCAATTTGCAGATTGGTGAGAATCTCTAGATTCTCATCAATTCTGACATAAAAAACATGGCCTGAATTGGAACATAGGAAAACCAAAATTTACAGATAACAAGAATGCTGAACAAATGTATATACTTCTTGTAATACATGCAGTCATCTGAAGACATTGAGAAATTATATTTGCATATATATCATGAACCATGATGGCACAATGGTACTTGTACCGGAACATTTATTTCCATAAAATAAGGCAATTTGACCTGATAGAGTGAGTGAATAGGATTTAACGTACCTATCAAATAATGTATGCCAAATATTTCTTGCCACTGAAAACTATTATTTCATTAATTTCTTAGTCTTATATCTGGGAATCTGGGTGGTTGACATGATTTGGGTCATCACCGTCACATAGAATTCTCAATTACTTCGAAGTTTAAGACAACTCTGTCATCAAAATAATAAGAGCAAGGAAAAGATAAAATATCAATTTTATATGAGCATACTATCAACAATGAGCATATGAAAACATTCCACCATTGTATTAGATCGTGAGTGGTACTAATTTTAACAATGTACATGTACACCTCATTGTGGAAGTTGTTAGGCCAATCTGCAAATGACGTTCCAGTCCTTAAAATGGCCTTTTGAACAGTCTCATTTTTTGTGCTGTACAAGCTGTTGCAAATAAGGCAGTGCTCAGAAAGAATAAAATAATACTTTTCTGTCATCAGTGGCAAAAGATTTTTGGTACACTGTTTTTAGGTAAACAGCTTTACAAAATTCAAATTATAGATCATTGGAAACTGTTGACCGCTTCTCTCTTGTATGTGCCGATAGGGCGCGTGCCCTATTTCCGTGAGGGTACACAGAAACATATTTTAACGGAGTGAAGTCTAACAGCCAAAACATTGGTTATTATTTCATGGACGTTTCAATGTTCAGCAGTTTGGAAAGACATGCTTCAATTCTCATCTAAAGCACGTCAGTGCTCAGAGATAAGTCATGCCCAAAATTCACAATTATGTCAGTCATCATTACATGTTTCAGTTGAGCGGCTAAAGAAGTTGTACAACTGTAATCAACTTTTCCATCAAAATAGAGAGCTAAACTATATATGGACTGCTCGCATAATCATAAAACGTTCATTGAGCGTAATCACTATTGCACAATTCTCAGTTTGAAGAGAAGTATATTAATGTTTCTGTCAGATTAACACATTCATGATATGGAATGTTCGGAATAGAGTGAAAACAGCCCATGTTATACCAATTTGTTTCCCCATGTATGCCTTTGCCTTCATCATCGTCATGATATAGCTGAAATATTGTTGAAAGCGACGTTAAATTCTATTCACTCACATTCTTCAACATCATTGTGTTAATAGAATTGAGCTGTAACTAGAATTGAGCTGTCCACGTTTCTGAATGTTCATCCACAAAGATTTGATTTATCCATCAATAATTTATGGAAATCTCGCAATTAGAATTGTAATTAGAATTTTAGTTACCACAGTTTGTATTTGATGGTACATATTATTAACAATCATTCTGACTCAACACAATTACAACAGCGACTACTGTCTGGGATGAGTATAATATTGTGTCCCAGCTACTGTGGATTTCATTGAAAAGTGCAGTCTACTTTTCTTTAACTTTGAGTTTAACGTCGTTTTCAACCTTGCTTCAGTCATATCACGATGGTGCCTACATGTGCCAGAACAGTGACCACAGTTCCTATTACCCTGGACACCGATCAGCTCAGCCAGTACGGCACCCGGTCACCTATCCAAGTATTGACTGAGCTTAACGTTGCTTAACTTTGACTTTATTACAACTGATAATAGAGAATTAGTGAAAACGGCCGGGTCTGATCAGTGATCACAATGACTTTTGTTTTATTTTTTGGGGCTTCATTTTTTTTCTTCTGAATCTTTTACAGTCCCAAACATTAAATTACAGTGTCTCTGGTTCGTGGTCAAACATCTGAATCTGTGAGTGGATGAATGAATCATTTGAATAACAATGATCCAACTGACGACCCATTCTGATAATTAATACGGTCGACCAACTCCATATGACTCCGTGCACAATGGACTCGAGGTTCAATTGTCTCGGAGATAATAGCTCCTCAGTGCGCTTATGTTTTACTGTTTGTGAAAACCGACAATAAATAAAGTATCTTACCTTATCTATCTTATCAGACTGTTCATACATGTACAATGTATATGCAAACATTGCCCACCATGGAATTCACAGTTAGTAAATATTTTAATGAGCGGGCCCTGTTTTTCCAATGGTATATGGTCGTTCTATCAAGTATCTCATATACAGTAGTATATACAGTATCTCAAGTGAAATACTTAAAATTCGAAATCAATATTTTGTACCACCGATTGGACTCGTTTTAACAGAAATTAAATGCAAAATTGCTTAGTTGCTGGGGAAATTGATTTTATTCAAGAAAATTAGACTGAACTATTCTTTGATAAACGTGTCATGCTAATAAAATTGGATATTAAATTTAATGTTGTTCAATCGTTATGGTCCAGGAAGATGATTCAATTCTTGAAAAATTGGCAACAATGCATCAACATGTGTGGTTTAGAAGAAATTTTTTTAGGCCTTCTGGTGAATTATTGCCAAACCAGTTAAATCAGGTGAAGGAATGGATGAGGTGGAGAATGAAGTGGTCCTATATATTACTGCGTTGAGGAACGGTATGACACAATATGAATTGAACACGGGGAAAATTAGCTATCTGCAAACAAATTCAGTGGTCCGGTAAAAAAACAATAATGGCATACACACATGATTATGGTTAAACATGAAAGTGAATTTACAGAGCAATGCACATCATCATGATATCACCTAGAAGATCAGGACAACTCAGATGGACTACTGGAAAATCCAAGCATATTCAGTCTGAATTGTGAAAATTAAGATTTAAACTATAGCAATTAGCATGCATAAATATAATTTTGTAGTTAATATATACGTGTTAAAAATTAATATCAGTGTAAAATCATGATGTGACTTGCAGTGACATGATTTCTGATTGTTACTTTACAGAATGAAGTGACTGTATATATACAGACAGATGCATGACAAGGTTAATCGTATGTACTATTTGTTCGACCACGTTTACATGCATGTAATTGTGAAGTTAATCTAATATGTATCGGGGAATCTTACTACACAAAACACCACTGCCATCTTGCAAGCATTAAGTCACCATATTAAGACATACAAAAGAACAGTTGTGGGTCAACTTTTTATATGATTGAGATTTCCAAAGAACTTGTGATTTTTAGACTGACAAGTAGGAATAAACTGTTGCAAATTATTTTCAACCTCATTTTGGTTTGCAGTTTAGAATAATGATGGTATATAGCTCTGAGTGTTTAAGTTCAGGAACATACATTGATGATGTCATTATGCATATCTATTTGTAAGTACAAGTAGGCATGAGTGAATGTCTGCAGACAATGATATTACATATTCTCCTAGTCTCCGAGCCTGTCCCCTCTCAGATATAACATCCTCTCGTTGATTTATACAGGCATTGTATTTATGGATATGATTGTCACAAAAGCCTCCTCTGAGTTATGTATAATATTTTATAACAGGAAGGTGATGATAAATGCATCCAGTAGAATTACAGGCAAGTTATTTGAAAAACTCTTTGAAATGGTCTATACAACAGGTTTACAAGTTCTTGTTGTTGAATTAACTGTGCCACTTTGCTCCGTTTTGTAACAGATGATTTAGAAGAGGCCTAGCTCCAGTTTTGTTCACAGTCAATTAATGAGAGGCTTTTATCACATAGCCAATCAATGAGGGGCTGTTATCTCATAGCCAATCAATGAGAGGCCGTTATCTCATAACCAATCAATGAGAGGCTGTTATCTCAGCCAATCAATGAGAGGCCGTTATCTCATAACCAATCAATGAAGAGCTGTTATCTCAGCCAATCAATGAGAGGCTGTTATCTCATAGTAGGAAGAGACTCATGAGAGGTGAATGGAAAACAATGAGATATAAAGGATAACATGGGACTTGTGCCTTCTAAAACTCGACAATAAGCCTAACATTGATATTACTACATGTGTAGCTAAAGTCTGTCCATTTTAATATGTCGTCTACATTGTAGCTTGTCAAAAATCGATAATTAGCTCTGCATAAATTTTCTATTTTTTTTGGTAGCGTTTATAATAAACTGAACTCCATTGAAATGGACCACCATTGATATTGAAATAACTTTGTAATTATCACCATATAAAACTCCAGTATAGCTGTTTCATTCACCGGGACTTGATCCCATAGAGTTATGTCTGTTACTTTATACGGTATGAATGAACTTTGTTTGCATGAACACAAATACATTTTGACATCATCACAAAGTCATTTCAAGTGTGATATATTATCAATACCACAGAGTAATGGTCATCATTTTGTAGAGTTTATTCAGAGTTAATGCAGGAAATTCATGCAGAGTTAGCTATTGATATTTGACAAGCTCCAAACTAGATGACTAATTCTAATGGACAGACTTTAGTGTGGGAACACTGGGAGATACAACATGGTAAAATAATACATTCTAAAATCAACACACCATATACATATATACATCCTATGTACATACATGTATAAAATAACTAAAGTGACAAAACAAAAAAGTTTAACTATTTAACAGACAATTATATTACTTACAGATATGAAGTCTTCAGATGTACAAGGATCAGACGGTGTGATGAATACAATAGCATTGGGTGACAGTGACAGTGTTTAAATTTGGCACATATTAGGCCTATACATAACATTAAAGGAAATAATTGACACACTCCCTCTTGTAAAATGTTTTGTACAACGTATATCTATTAACATTACAGCTGAACCCATTTTAAAACATCCACCCATACCCACCCTCCAAGGTTACAGATAGAGTTCCCCAATGTTAAACTACTATGAGTTAATGCCATTGAAATTAGCCATGAACATGTTAAAATGACCTGTGAAGTTTAAGTTTGCCGACAGGGTTTCAAAGACACTAGTTTTGAAGTGTCCATGTATGACAACCAATGGTATTTAGTGTCAGGTGTCAGGTTTTCAAAGACAATCCGGTAAGATTTTGAGGCACTTATATCACGAAAACATGATAACCAAAGATGTATAGGTCAGCTGTCACAAATAGGCACTCAGGGTTTTCAAAGACATATCAGATTAGAGGATTCATATTTTCAGGCACACAATCGAGTATGACCACCAAAGGCTTTAAGAATATGAATGAGAAATTGAACTTCATTAAGTTTCAAAGACACTCCGGTGGAATGCAGAAGCGAGAAGTTTTCTGATTCCGACTTTGACACACTCGATAAACAAATGACCAATATAAGGGCATGCCGTCATGAATAAGTAATTCAGGCATCCCTCAGCCTTGTTCAGTCATCAGGTGGGAGCACTCAGGCATGAGCACTACAGTTTATAAGACAATCCCCAACTTGCACAAAATCAAGTTAATCCTTTCACAATAGAGCTGCACCACTAGCATGCATTGAAACAGTGGTTCATTCATCCACACTCTTTCCTATCTCTTTAACATGAGGTTTTTATATTAACTATTGATAACTGGTGTAAATATTGATAACTATAGATCAAATTATCCTAATATTTCAAGAATGTACCGTTATGCTTATATATATGATCATTTTGACAACTTCAGGTTGAAAATCGTTAGTTATCATTGGTTAAATACAATTCCTATGTTAGGAATAGTAAAGAGACTGGGTGAAAGAAAAGCTGTGAACCACTGCACATGCTCGTGCTATATCAGCACAGCGCTATTGTTGAAAGATTAACTTGAATTGTGTGCGAAGTGGGGGATTGGTTAAGACCACCGACTAAGCTTTTTGGGCCTTCTAAGTAAGATACCTGTCCAACAAGCAGGACAATGGTTTGGACCTCTAAGTAAGATACACCAGTCCTCCTACAGTATTTATTTATCTTCTTCGTCAGAATTGCATAAGCTGTGCACAAGATTTCTTTGCAAGGTTAAATGATTAATTCATCACACTGATTTTATTACAATATACATACATGCATATTGCAATTTTTGTAATTTAAAACCATGACAAACTTGATATATTATTGCATATTAAGAAGGAAGCTCAATAAAATTGCCCGAACCATGTACCACCCAATAATTACAATTATAGAATCAGTGACTTTGGATTGATATGAGAAGAGCAGGCATTCTTGAGTTATTTACAATTGAAAATATATGGTATAGGACTCCAGCAAATAGAGAAACAGTCATGAAGTAAGGGGGCAATCAAAAATTATGTATGCAATTTTTTTTATATAAAATTATGTATATCAAATATATGGCGTTCAAATATAACATCAAAGTTCGAATGTTATATTTGTAGAACAGTCTGGCTCTAGCCCAAGTGCTCGTAATTTTGAAGGATGAAAATGTGCTCAGAACAAAAATGGTTCGACGAAAAGTGAAGAAATTTTTCATGATGAAAAATAAATTTCCAGTTATTCAGCATTTAGAACTACGCTTTGAAATTATCAATGTGTGCCGCAAAAAAAAAATCGGGCAAACAATACAACCTTATGTCCGCTATAGGCGAAAGTTTCCAAAAATATCACGAAACCAAGCAAACAGATTCATGATTTCATATGGCAATTTAATAGCCATCCATAAGAGAAATCATGTGTCTTGGTTAGATTTAATATTTCAGAAAATTCTGAAAAGTGAAAGACTATCCTATGATTACATATGGGATAGTGAAACCCAATGTAAAAGATTCAAATTTCGAATAGACTGGCAGAAGAAGCAGTCTAACATGTTTTTACTTTACAATATACAGGCTCTTGTATTAACAATCTATTAAGAAACTTTGTCAAAAACTATTTAAACTAATGCCCCAGACTAATGCAGTGACTATATTCCTTCTACTAAGCAAAATAAATAATCTGTCATGCTACTATCACCTTTCTGAGCATATGGCAACAAAAAATGTGCGCAATGGAAAATTCTAGAGAATTTTCAGAGATTGAGTTTGAACAAAATCATATCACATATTTGAAAAAAATTCAGCATAATTACTTCATACACTTGCCATCAAGGCAAAAATAGGTGTGGTGAAAAAAACATAATTATCACCATCCTGATAATACCACATGTATTCAAATCAGTTCTATACTGAACCATAAAATATATGTATGTATGCATGCAAATTTATATATATTTCTCAAAATATATATCAGCACCAAGCCAAATGTACACATTCCTTCAAGGAAAGAATGAATCTTTATATCCATATTAGACAAGAAATTATACAATCTGCACAATGTCTACTGAAACTGACAAAATATTGTTTAGAAAGTTCTTTTGGCATGGAGATGATTATTTCGAATAAGACAATCCAATATTGCAAATGTGTAGAATTTTATAAAGTCAGCTCAGCTCTGAGGTTAGACACATGTGTACGTAATACAATTAAGCCATGCAGCCAAGCATTGAAATTCACAGAAAATACACATTATGTGTAATCAATTACAGTAATGTGGACAGAAGAATTGTTAATGTCCAGGAGAATGGCACATGATCCATCTTAACTATTCTTACCTCAGAAAAATATACAAAAATTGAAACCTGTATACCATGCAGTTTTCTCAATCCATAACAGGATGAGTTTGAAAATTTCAGCATGAAACTTTATGTTTGAACACACGAATGATTAGATCTTGATCTTTATGAAGAATTTGATATTAGTTGTTTTAGGCCTTCAAATTGTGCATAATAGAAATATAACATTTAACAGGTGTCTCGCACCAAATAGGCAAAGTTGAATCCAAAATTTAACTTGCTCATATGTTACCATGGTAAGCATGAACAATAATATGTGTAAAGTATCAAAACTATTTTCACTACAGTTGGA
Source organism: Hanleya hanleyi (assembly GCA_036873755.1). NCBI lineage: Eukaryota > Metazoa > Mollusca > Polyplacophora > Lepidopleurida > Hanleyidae > Hanleya > Hanleya hanleyi. The sequence goes on along the minus strand of JAVTVY010012092.1, from coordinate 37,535 downwards.
GTCATAATAATGATTTGGCTATGTGAAATCTCATCAAACTATTACTCTATGCCGGAAATGAACCAAGCATTCCTGGTTCACCTCTGTCGACTAACCCATACCTACATTTACACATTATGTCCACAGTGACAACGGCATTAATGCTTCCTTTGTCCCTGGTTGTGGTGCCAGATTTTCTCGACACAGGAAGGAGGCAGGCAGTAGGACCAGATGACCTTTCGCTTTCTTGAGAAGTTCACGAGATTCTGCCGGGTTTTCTTTGGCCAGTGTGGGCTTTTGCATAAACTGGTGAAGCTCGGTAAAGGTCAGCACACTGTCAGTGGGAATACAGTTGAAGACCTGAAAGTCAGACAGAGAAGACAAGGAAATATTAACAATGGAGTGACGATACAATCATGTTTTGTATCATATTATACCCAAACTGCACCTACCTTGATTCAGGCTATCAGAAAAATCACCAAATTATATTTTATTGAAAACCTGAATTATCAGGATTATGTATATCAACGTACCAATAATTAACACCTGCCAGATTACCAATTATTAATATTCTATCAAACTATTAACTATTAAAACAGTTATCAAGAATGAAAAGCTGCCAAATCACCTAATATAGAAAATTATCAATCAGCATTAACACTCAATCATTTCAATGATTCGAATCTTGTGGGTTGTTATGGCAACACAGGTGTGAGGAAGCAGTGACTGATGTAAACACTATGCTATGGATTGTACAAGGTTAATTACCTTTTCGTAGACGAAGGTGTTCACGCTGGCCTGTTTGATCCAGATGTCTTTGTAGAAGGTGTCCGAAACTGGGTCGGCCACATCCACATTGGAGTCCATCCCAACAATGCCCATATGCTCTCTGTTGTAGTATGATAACATATTATTATGCATATTTCAGAGAACAAACCCAGAACATCTTGTGTTAATTGCCACATTACTTCTAAATGTCATCACATGTTAAAATCTGTTTAAAGTAACAGGTGACGTTAACTTGGGAAACCAGACAATACATGTGCCTGGCTTCAGCATTGCAAGAATGTTTGGGTTGTAGACTATCTGCACAGTTCTCAATCTAATTAAAACTAGAACTCGTGGACTTCGAAAACCCCATCCTATTTTGTAATTGGTATGTAATAGATCTGGGCTTTGTTCTCCTACTTATATACCGAAATAATACCCTGTCATCATTGGACATGCTCTCGGAGTGGCAGACTAAACGGTCTGGTTTGTATGTCGGTCACTCTTAAAGTGTCGGCAACAATGTTGATTGCTTGATTTATAGGTACTGTGTCAATAGTTGATACCCATCTACCCAGTGCTCCAGATAAGGGGCGTATTGGCGTAATTTACGCCTACAAAAAGTTCAAAAACGCATGCATGCTGAAATCTAGGCGTAACAAATACGCCCGATAAATAGCTGATACGCCTTATCGCCAAAATCAATGCGTAAAATTTCTCTAATAAACGATGCCGTCAATCCGTTGACTCGGTCTCCTGATCTCAACAAGGCATATCAAGGGAGATAAATCTGTCTCCGGGGGTGTTTTACGTTGTTGTCATATAGTTCATCAGCAATACCCTTGCACGGAGACTGGAGAGCTTGCCGGAAACAGTACCGTTGCTATAGTGAGCAGCCATTTTTTTCACTGCAGCAATCACATCATGTGTGATTCGGTTAAAGATGTCCGGGACACGCAAAATAACCTCCTTTTTTGCCAAATCTACCGAGGAGACGGTGCAGAATTTAGTGCGGAGGATTATAGACTCTATAGTCACTGGAGTTGTAGAACTATGCGCAAAAACTTCAGGCAAGAAACTACACAGTGGTGCGGAATTGTGTGGAATCACACAACGGGAGTGGCTTTCCAAGTGCGTCAACAACTTGTCCGGACCAGAAGTTTTTCAGAACCGTTAATACTCCTGGTATGACAAGCGATACTCCTTCGAACACATTTGGAGGAGTATAGTACTCCTCATAAAAAAAAATTATCTGGAGCACTGTCTACCCAAAGTTTGTTTGAGTCACTTTCCTGGTCGTTCCTGCCATCTTGGTCGAAGTGGTCTTGGGTTTGTCATCGCAAAAGTAACAGCTCTAATAGACTGTTCCATTAGGTGATCATAACCCGCGAATTTGGAGAGAAATGACACGGCGCTTAGGATAATAGATTTGCATAGAATTTCCCGTCAAATAGAACACGGTAGAATACAGATCGGTGACAACTTGTAAAATCGGATGTGAAGCATTATATAAAAAAAAAAATTCTGTTTCTCAATGTCTTTTCGGACGGGAGAAACACATGGTCAGGAAATTGAAAATATTCTCAGAAACCAACATGTTTTGATTATTCCACTTTGGTATAGGGTCGATAAGTATGTACTCATCTCGCATTTATTCTTTCGACTCGCACACCACAGAAAGCTAAGGAATATTGGGGGAAAATGCAATTTAAACGGAACTGATTACCGTAGCTGTTTGTATTTTGACGACATTTTTTAAGCTGGCAAGGGGGAGCTGGTCATTTTCTGAGGTATAATTTGTTTATGGGGGAAAAGCGCGAATTTGAAATATTCATGGCTCCAGTAATTTGCTTGCAAAAATGTTGCGAATGGATCAAGGACGGAATGAAGCTTCAAGGAACCTAGGGGGTGTCAGAGCGGTTTTCAAGACAGTACAGAAAAATTGATAATCAACCTACATTTCCTGCACAACCGCATGGCATTTAACCAGCATTTCTCTGAATATTTTTGATAAATTTCTTGATCACCAAGTGATAACTGTAACAAAAATCAAAATATGTCCGTTTCCGGAAACAGGCTAGGAAAAATTTGAGTAGGTAGGGCCAAAAAATTGTTTTATTTGGGAAATAAATTTTATTGTGATGTCCAGTGCCCCTGTCACATGTGCAATGTTGCTCAAGTTTAGCCATGATTATCCCTGTATTCGGCACAGTAAAATTTCTTTAGGCAGGGAAACGTGCCCAAATTAGCGAAAATATTCAAATTCCACGAATTCTGGCAAAATAGGTAGGCTTTTGAATCAAATATCAGCCTTACTGATTGAGGAATCAACATAACTGAACATTGATTATCAATGGAAAAAGATATTTAAAAAATAACTTTTTTATTTAATTTTTTTTTTTTAGCACAACGTTTAACTTTAATCCTTCTGATTTGAGCTGTTTGAGACAAGAAACGAGAAGAGACCTTTGAACACGCGATTTGTCGAAGAACGAAAAATTTGACTTCACAATTTGATAAATAAGTTTGCTTGAATCTTCGGGGTTTATTTCAACGCATTATTCCAATGTATTCATAATAAAACAAATTCGGCAAACTGAGATTTTCTAGCAGGGAAATGATATAGATTTTGACTGTCAGTTACAGACTTCGTTCAAGGAAAAATATCAGTTCACTTGCCCGTGTCCGCCGACGCACTTCGGCTTGTGCCATTTCAAGCCAACAACTCCGTATCTTTCTTCCGAAGTCGACGGGAGAATATGTTTAAAATTGCCCTAGTAATAGTTATCAGGTCAACTAAATCGTAAACATCGGTAAGTTTTCCATTCCCTGGTCTGGAAGTGTGCTTTATACTCCTGTTTATTCAAGCCCGTTTATTCCTCATCACCATGCGACCGGCCATGCTTGCTGGAAGAACATCACACTTTACGGTTGTTGCAAAACCAGGCACTCTCCTGCTCAAGAGATCCGAGTATAGCTAACACTTTGATTACCATTGTCACCTCTGTGCAGAGACTGATCGCTTCACAAATACCCGGGTATATCTATACAACAGGAACATCCGGGTAATTTCGTCAATCTCTTAACGTACAAGAACCCTACCAATTTCGAGCATTTCTTCGCAAAAAAAACGTATTAATTCTCATCTGCCATCGCCCAAAAACTATACAGACTCACAACATTACAATTGTGATCAACTAGGCAAGTTTCAGTGCCTAAGTCTTTCTAGTTTTTCTGCTCTTGATGTACAAAGTTTTCTACAGCTCAATGGCCGCCCCCAAGCCAAGGACGATTCCAATAACCCCCTCCTCTTCCGGAGGATGGGGTTAATTAAATCCTATCTGCTACCCCATTTGGATATGTTGCTTGTAGGATCTAACTGGTTTGCAGTAATGCCAGCGTCACCAATCCCCTAGAACTCTTCATAGTGCTTTGAAAGGGACATTAATGGTAGGGGCGTTTTGGTTACTTCAGCCAAATCAGATGCCACACTAGCAGGATATCTTCTAATGTTGCCACACTCCAAAGAGTGTGATGCCATAATGCAGGGTAGATATATGGACTGGTCCTTAGCATAAACCTTGGTGTAACCAGAGACGATGATCCTGTTCCCTCTCCCCGGCTACAATTAAAATAGTTCAAATGCGGCCGTGATGTCATTAGACTATTAAATATTCATGACCTGGGCGCTTTGAACACCAAATTCAATTGAAATGAATATGATCCTACATAGTGACAGATACGATTGGGGAGCAATGATAGGATATTAATTTATTAAGATTGCAGGGCGACAGTCCAAATATCACATAGCCCTTTAAAAAATAATACGGATGCAACATTGACTGGTCTGTAGACCTGCTGTAGGCCTTACCTGAATAGTGTTCTGCGCAGAGATGACGCAAAGTATCCTGCCTCATGATCTTTTCCATTGAATTGAACATGGAATTTGTGCGTGTCTTCCACAAGAATGGCCATCTCGCTGTCCCGATTACCCAGCATGCTTCGATCATTGATGTTGGCTGAGCCGATGATAACCTTATCATCGTCCACAATCATCAGCTTACTGTGGACATAGACCAGCTCAGTTACCTGGAACAGGACAGAAAAATGATCAAACAAATGATACATCAATTAAAACAGATCTGTAAATGGTAGATACTGTAGATGACTAGTTCTCCATACGGAATATCTTTCACGGTTTCCCCTCGAAAGTTATTTCACAGGATGTATCTTTCATCCACTGATGCGTAAATGTGAAAATGTTTTCTTGAAGATATTTTATTTGCTACTTAAGTGCAACTCCTCTCCTGGTGCAAATCCCACATGGAAAACTCTGTTTGAATGGGGTACTAAGTACGGAGCCCTTTATGAGCTGGGCCTTGATGGTAAAAATCACCATCAGCTTATATTATTAAGAAGACAATGGATGACTCATTACCAACATAGTGGTTTAACTGATGAAGGGATACCAAAGGTGGCCCAGTTTGGATCCCTAGCTCGACAGAATTATTTTATTTCCCACTGTCACTGTTTGTATGCCAATCAAAACCATGTGCTCCATAGTGTAGACCATACAAGTTGCAACAACTTGAACAGAATATGCTTTAAACACGACTATTTAACACTTGTTTTTAATCAGACTGCTTCAATGGCTCATTTCCACTATAACTCAAGTTAGTCCCTGTACAATGCTGTCTGGCCTGGGTGTCTGCAACACGGTTGCACAGAATGTGGGACACCGTGAGCTGTGGGTTGTTCTGTTTGTCTATCTCCTATGTTTTTTACATGAAGTTTTTCAACTGATGATAACTAGTATATTTTCGACCTGAGGTTGCCAGGGTTATCATAAATGTCAGCTTGTTGTCATATTTACACCCATAATAAATAGTTCAAAAACCCAGAACAAGCTCACGGTGGCCACCATGCTGTGCACCAGTGTCGCCTACACCGGGACAGAACAGCATTGTCCATGAATTAACTTGAACTATAGTGGAAATCAGTCATTGGAACAGTACCTGTATTTGATGGATTTCTTTTCTGCATAAGGAGCAATAAAATACTTACGGAATATTCAAGACTAAGAAAGATACTGTTCAACTTATTAACCACAGAGACAATTATATGATACACCAAAGTTTATAATTTCTTTAAACTAAATCTCCATTTACTGGCCTCAATTATCCTCAGTAAAGGTTGAAATCTTTCATCTGGACATTACAGAAAATCAGAAGTTGAAAGTTATCTTCTTCACTTACCACTGTTCCCATTAGTTCACTGTGTGTTCTCAATCCATAGAAGGAGATATATTGCATAGGATCAGTCACTGGAAACCAAATATGGAGGGTCATATTAAAAACATGAGCCATATTAATTAAGTGACAGTTTCAGGTACATAAGTGCATGAACAAGATATACAAGTCTTTTGTTTGAAGGTTGAGGCTGGTACCTCTGCCATACCTGGTACCTTTAGTCTGCTCAGTAAGGATATCGATTTCCCATTTTAGGAAGCAATACATAATAATTAAAATTTTACATTCAAATTTAATTAAAAAATTTAAAACTATCAACAACACTGGTGACTACACATACCTTCTTTGGCTAGTTTGGAGAGAATGGCATATGGGCCCCGGCACATGGACATATAATTCCAATGTGTGACCGCCTGTATGGCAGCACCAGTTGCTGTGCCAAATGCTCCCTCAAACCCTGGTAACAATGGCATCACCACGTACACCCGGAACTTCTCACCGGCACTGAAACACAAATAGACAGGGAATCTATCGAGATTGACCAGTGAACTAGGAGATATTTGCATATTTGCGCATCTGAAAACCCCTCAGCTCTGGGCGTTAGCCATTCATAATGTATTCAATTTGAACCAAGATGTCAGGAACACCAAGCAGTCAAGTGACAAATATACAGATTATCAAAAGTTTTGTAATTAGAAATGGCCCGTAAGGTTTCCACCCAATCAGAGAAACCAGTATTCATTACATAAATCTCTTGATGCATCGATGATGTATACCAAATTTTACATTGGGAATTTGAACAGTATCAGAGATAGAGATCATTAATGACTTTGTATAAATTAAAGATGGCTGCCCATCGATCCTTCTCGCCAAACAGAGGAACTAATGTGGTTATTCATTAATGCAAGTCTCTTCATACATCGATGCTGTAAACCAAGTTTCGTACAGAACATTTGAATGGTATCAGAGATAAACATCATTAAAGATTTTGAATAAATTTAAAGATGGCCACCAAGGTTTCCACCCAACCAGAGAAACCAGAACTGTCAGTTATCGTAAGTCTCTTGATGCATCGATGTTGTATACCAAATTTTACATCGAGCACTTCCATGGCATCAGAGATAGAGATGATGAATGATTTTGCATAAATTAAAGATGGCCGCCAAGGTTTTCGGTCAATCGGGTCCCGATTCAAAGTATCTGGGTATCTGGATGTATCGATGATTTATACCAAATTTCATATAAAACAATTGAATGGTAAAAGAGATATGTATCATTATCGATTTCGCATAAATTAAAGATGGCCTCCAGGGTTTCCAGCTAATCAGAAAAGCCGGTTTGGTAATTCATTGAAAGTTGCTTGATGTATCGATGATGTATACCAACTTTTGTATTGAACAGTTGAATGGTTTCCGAGATATGGATCATTATCCATTTTTCATAAAATTAAAGCTGGCCGCCAAGGTTTCCACCCAATCAGGTCCCAATTCAATAGGCTTCTGGTCCTTGACTAAGTAAATAAGCATACCAAATTTGGAATTCATCAGTGGAACCATTTTCTGGCTATCTCGCTCATGTACGGACGTACAAGACGACGATAATGTGGCCAAGGGGTAAAAACTGTTTTCTAAACACATAACACAACTGGGCATGATTATTTGACCAGCCAAGATTACTAAATACAGGAAATAAATGATAAATAAACATTTCTTAAATTGCAAGAGTTGGTACAGGTTATTTCGCAGTCAAATTAAAATAAATCAATAGAATCAAGTGTCAGTAAATTATCCTTTTGTTCAAATGTAATAGGAACATTGAGTTACTTACTGGTATGCCTTCATGATTCTGTTAAACAAGGCTTTACCAATCTCATTCTTCACATCAGGATGGTCAATGGGTGTGATGAAAAACTGGTTCTACAAGAACAAACAAGAATCAGCTTCAATATACTCCCAAACATTTGGCTAGTTTCAAATTTTGTAATCACACATTTGAATTTTGGTACAGACTTGCAAATATATGCATAATTTTGGTGGTTCAAATCAACAGGATATTCTTTCCTCCCAGTTTAGGGTATCAGTATACCCAAAGTTTGTTAACAATCCAGAACTGAAGATATCACATAAAGAACTGTAGCTATGAAGACAGGCAGACGTATAACTCAGAAAGAGTAGGGTCCCTTTCTTCCCCCAAAAGTACAGGTATACCCAAAGTTTGGCACCAATCCACAACCAGAAACTGAACCATCACACAGATAACAAAGGTTAACTGAGGGACAAACAGATTAACAGAGAGAGTAAAATCAATAGGACTGCCTCGTGATTGAACTCTTCAGCCACATAAGGTGTGAAATGGTCAACAAACCATGGCACGGCAATGCTGTATTATTTTATTCACAGCCTTTTACATGTGATGCCTACTATCTGTATGTGCCTAGTGAACTCTGAGACTGTCACAATACAATCTTCAAGGTTTGGATTTTCAGTATTTTTAAAGACTGTGGATCTATGACACATATCTTCCAATGTTTGCAGTATTGCCAATGTTAAAGCATGGCCTGCTGCCTAACCTTGGTGTATAGTCACATGAGCAATGAGTTAATTTTGAGTTCGATCTCAGGATGTCCGTAAATAGGCTTCTTGTTTGCCGTGAATTTTGGTATACCTCAAATTTCATCACATCACCTAGCTGAACTGGATTTATTAGTTTATAACATTGATCTAATCCCATTTGTGGTTTATTTGAGCTCTAGCATGGATTAAAATTGCCATGGTGTTTTCATGAACCATCACAATCAAGCAATCTAGATGCATTTCTAACTCCTGTTAACAGTTTGGTGGGATTTTATGTTACTTTAGTTAGGAACATGATCTGTCATAAATTACCTCGATGTATATGAAGTGTTTGGCATTGTTGATGGAGTCGAGGTAAGCTTGATGAATGGAGCTCTCCACTTCAGACAGACCAGCTGACCATTTACCACTGCTTCGTAATATCTGAGAAAATAACACAGCATATCGCATATGTTACAAAATGACATTTCAATCTATAGTGACAGCAAAAAGGTTTCTTGTCATGATTTTATTTCAATAAATAATTTGGAGATCTGTCATATCTGTTACAACATCCAAGGCATTACATAACAAATTTTACAATCCAACAAAATTTAACTGGAAGCTGCATGGACAGTGTAATGAAGTTTGTCAAACAAAAATGTTTTTATCATCGTTTTATCAGTATTAATTAGCATAAGTATACTAAGTTGACACATAAATGTTATGGTCTATCGCATGGCTTGCACAATAATATGTAGATAGCAAATATTTATAGCAAATATTATTTTATCTGTACTACTTAGTACAAGACTTATTAGTCAGTCATCTAAGCAGACTTTGATACTGAAATCTTATGGTCTATCACACAGCTTGCATAATACTATGTAGATAGCCAATCAGGAGCTCTGATTTTCACGTCTGCTTTAGCCATTTCTCCCTTTTTTGGTCCAGTTAACCCATCAATATTCAGAACTGGTACTTCCTGTTTATCCAGTACCTCTATTGTGCAAGTCTCTCATATACATGTATATAAGGTAAGGAAGAGTATAGATTACCTGACACTGGGTACCAAAAGTGATGTCCTTGATTGAGCGAGGTACGGTCATGCCTTCGTAAGATTTTGGGAACAAGAACGGGTACTTGTCAGCATACTTGGCTTTCTCCAGCTGTAAATGTGTTATATAACATACATGTACATGTAACATAGAGTAGGCATTGAAAACTGTTACAGAAATTATGTCAATAGATACGGCATAGAAAATTAGCATATTAGTTCAAACATGATACAGAAATAAGAGATATAGACTATAAAATGTAAAGGTTATAATAAGAGTGGGATAACTCAGGTTAAAGATATATATATATAATCCACATGTACATTTACAGAGTGCACACAAAATGCTCCAATTGAATCATCCTATTAAAATTCTACTACTTCCAATTTTGTAATCGTTCTACTAATTGAATGATTTTGTTCTAATAAATTTGACCAGCCCTGATTTTACAGTGGGAAATTCCACTTCCTATGACTGAATTATTACTGAATTTAACATAAGTTTAAATCAGTCACTTAATATACTACTGATGACATATTCAGTGGATCATAGAATATAAATCAGGGGTCGAAATAATTCTTGACTAATTGTCTTTGACAAGTGCTTTTTGCAGTCACAAGTAAAAGTACGAAGCTGCACATCTGAAAACCCCTCGGCTCTGGACCGAAATCAAAAATTTTGCGATTAGAAATAGCCCAGAAAGGTTTCCATCCAATCAGAGAAACAGGTATTCATTACATCAGTCTCAAATTTTACATTGAGCATTTGAACAGTATCAGAGATAGAGAATAGATCATTAATGATTTTGCATAAATTAAAGATGGCTGCCCATCCTTCCCGCCACTCAGAGGAACTGATGTGGTTATTCATTGATGCAAGTCTCTTCATACATCGATTCTGTAAACCAAGTTAAGTATAGAACACTTAAATGGCATCAGAGATAAATACAGAGATTGAAGTGGATCTTTGTAAAAAATCTGGAAAAATACTATCCTAGCACTTTAGGCCGGGGTCCTAGATGGCTGGAGAAGCATTCTAAGCGATTTCTGGGAAATAAAACTGCAGATTGTCATCTAAATTCAAGGCATTATTTTATATTGATTTTTTCCTTGTAACCAAATATTTTCAGTACATAATTCAAATACTGGACATGCTGGACAAAAAGTTCCATTCATCAAAGCAAGCATGATGTAGATGCCACACTACTGGAAGCAAATCTATTTGGCTCTGTGCACTCAACATCAGACTGTGAGGAAGTGAACAGACAGGGTAAAGTGCCATTAGATTTGAGAAGTTTTCGATTTTTTAGATTTTTGCATGTTTAGGATTATTTTTCAAGTCAATCTTCCAGTGGTCACGTTTAATTTCAGTGTAACGTTGCACAATATGCACAGGCTTATTTTATGGTCGCCACTGATATATTTTTCCTTCAGTCGCGACCATTTAAATTTGTTTTTGACTCCAGTTTCAAAGTCCTTGAGGTCAGTCGTCATGTCAACAATTTTCACATAGTCGACTTTAAACTATAAATACGTTTGACATTTTCAACAGTGAGTCTAACAAACTTACGGCATGAACACGAGGTAACATACTGCTTTCCGTTACATTCACGGGACGAGAACAACATGCCCTCAGCTACTGCAGACAGCGACAGGCAATCGGCATTCTCTGACCTACTTAACAGTAAAGCTGCATACAGAGTCTATTTTGGGAAACACCACTCTGCGGGGAGATCGCACTGTGCTGGAAATTTAACACCGATCACTCGGGAACTGGTTATTTCAAACTTATTAAAACCCCTGGAGGTACATAACTCGAATTTTAATCACATAATTTATATTTTTGGGGGATTCTCAAACCCAAGCCAAAAGATTTTTTGTTTGTTAGAGTGGTTTAACGGAGGTTCACCATCGACGAAAATAGCAACAACAACAACATGGTCGGGTGAGACAGAAAATCCGGGAATTTTTTGGAGATTCTAAAAAATCCGGAAATCCGGATATATCCGGAAGACTTCAATCTCTGTAAATATCATTAAAGATTTTGCATAAATTAAAGATGACTGCCAAGATTTCCGCCCAATCAGAGAAACCAGATCTGTCAGTCATTGTAAGTCTCTTGATGCATCGATGATGTATTCCAAATTTCACATCGAGCACTTCAAGGGTATCAGAGATAGAGATCATTAATGATTTTGCATAAATTAAAGATGGTCGCCCATCCTTCCCACCAGTCAGAGGAATTGATGTGATTATTCATTGTCTCTTGATACATCGATGCTGTATACCAAGTTCCATATAGAACCCTGAAATGGTATCAGAGATATACATCATTAAAGATTTTGCATAAATTAAAGATGGCCACCAAGGTTTCCATCCAATCAGAGAAACCAGAACTGTCAGTTATTCGTAAGTCTCTTGATGCATCGATGATGTACATGTATACCAAATTTTACATCGAGCATTTCAACGGTATCAGATATAGAGATCAATAATGATTTTGCATAAATTAAAGATGACCGCCAAGGTTTTCGGTCAATCAGCTCTCGATTCAAAGTATCTGGATGTATCGATGATCGATGGTATACCAACTTTCATATAAAACCATTGAATGGTAACAGAGATATGTATCATTATCGATTTCGCATAAATTAAAGATGGCCTCCAGGGTTTCCAACTAATCAGAAAAGCCGGTTTGGTAATTCACTGAAAGTTGCTTGATGTATCGATGATGTATACCAACTTTCGTATTAAACAGTTGAATGGTTTCCGAGATATGGATCATTATCCATTTTGCATAAAATTAAGATAGCCGCCAAGGTTTCCACCCAATCAGATCCCAATTCAATAAGCTTCTGGTCCTTGAATAGGTAAATAAGCATACCAAATTTGGAATTCATCAGTGTAACTGTTTTCCGACTATCTCGCTCACATACGGACAGACGGACGTACAAGACGACGACAATACCCCATGGCCAAAATTGGTCAAGGGATAAAAAAATCACTTGTCACCTATGACTACAATTTTTTAGGAAACCTTTCAACCCCTGCATCTCACAAAGTCATATAATAGAAAATATCAATAATGGAATCTTTTGGATGATTGTACCTTGACAGTGTTCCATCGCCCAATAAAATGTCTAGCCACATCACGAGCTGCTTTGCCATAAACTACAGAGGCTATATCGTGCCAAGGCATTCTGGGAGTTTTTGTTCTGTCTATGAAGTCTGCACCACAGAGAATAGAAGCAGGGTTAGGAGAAATAAATACAAAATAAACAAATACGACATTACACTGATCAACAATAAACATAAGCATATAAACTATGAGGGATGCTTATTGAGAAATACATTCAAATACATGGATATTTCACCAAGATAATTAGCTCAGGATATCGTAGAAATGAACAGGAACAGAGAAGAATTCAAACTGAATTAAATTGGAATTCAGACATGTCAGATAGATCATGTAAGGCTCAGAGATAGAAAATAATATTTTTCCATGCATGCGTCTATGAGATAAGATGAATAATGACTTTCTTCACGCGTAAGATATCATGGTTCAGTAGTCAGTTATTGTACAAGTATGGTAACATCTGTAATACTTCAATCACTGTAAACCACATTTTACTCAATTAACTTAAAACTTTGACTGAATGACACTTTTCTTTGCTGATATCTCGAAAACTATCAATATTTTCTAGCCAGAACATTTTGGGAATTGGATATTAAAGGTTCTGTGGTGAAAAACGTATTGAAGCCGTAACCTTTGACCCATGATGGCAGAGTCTGAATACGATCATGTTGTATAATATGGACTAGTTGGTATTGTGTCAGACATCCTATTGTGACGTACATTGTGCAACAATTGGGTATGACAACTTTATCATGACGTCAACAAAGGCATAAAGTTTTAGCGACATTTTGGCATTACAGTGGAAATGTCACCTAGAACATTCGCAACGATTGCTTGCTATGAACGATCGTAATCAGACTTATAGGTCATGGGTCAGCAGGTCATGACCTTCACCTTCAACAGGCATGGTAATCATTGTAATGGAGGGTTTCAAGTTTGTTTTTCTCAAACTTCGACTATTCCTAGACCCAGGTGCCTGTCTTCCCTGCTGATGCCGAGTTGACAGGCACAGAGTGCACCATTGGCCTTTCGCCAGCGTCGATATAAACATGCAATTTTTCGAACCTACCTGCAAGCACATCCACTAAAATCAGCCTGTATGTTAACTCCGGGTCCTAAACAATGATATTATGTGGTAATTCCGTGTCTATAGACACTCTACTATTTATTTCGAGTGAAATCCAGTCAAGAGCGAAGAAAGAAAAACGTCTGTTCCCGCCATCTTCTCTGAAATTATAACACGAAACACGCCGGTACAAGAAAACGCGCGGTAAACACTGGCTGGTTCAAATTACAAACCTAAACACGTGATCGGTCAAATCGAATCCTATCGCACAGGCAGTTCATGCAACGATCACAGTCGAGTACAATGTCGAACACGAACAGAGTCATCGAGTCCATTGTATTACCGTATCATTTGAAAAAAGAACAAAAAATCATACCAAACAATTTGTGCATCAAACACAAATTTCTCTCCAATATGTTCCTTACCCCTTGAGCTAGGGAGCTCAAAATTACCACACTATACCCTTGAGTCAAGGTTTAAAAAGAAATGTGAAAAAATAATAATGATGAAAATGGCCGCTTCGATAACGTCACAGTGACCTCATTTTTAAACAAGAGTTCTGAGAACCCCAACATCTCGCCTTGCGGGGTCATCCACCGAAGTTGCAGCAGTATTGAAAGCATACATGTATAGCAAACAATAAGGTCTGGAATAGGTGATGTGGTACAGACAATAATGTCTGGAATAGATTATGGATTACTGGCATATAAGTTAATCTCATGCAGGATGTATAGGTCAGTGCCGTCAGATTACTGGTGCATAGGGCAGTCCAGTGTGATTACTGCTGGATAGGTCAGTCCCATGTGAGATTACTGCTGGATAGGCCAGTCCTGTGTAGGATTACTGCTGGATGGACCAGTCCCGTGTGTTATTACTGCTGGATAGTCCAGTCCCAAGTGGGATTACTGCTGGATAGGCCAATCCTGTCTGGGATTACTGCTGGATAGATGAGTCTCATATGGGATTAATGCTGGATAGGACAGACTCGTGTGGGATTACTGCTGCATAGGCAGTCCAGTGTGGGATTACTGCTGCATACGGCAATCCTGTGTGGAATTACGGCTGCGGAGGTCAGTCGCATGTGGGATCACTGTTGGATAGGCTAAACCTGTGTGGGATTACAGCGGGATAGGTCAGTCCTATGTAGGATTATGACTGGATAGGTCAGTGCCATGTGGGATTACTGCTGCATATTGCAGTCCAGTGTCATTACTGCTGGATAGGTCAGTCCCGTGTGGCATTACTGCTGGATAGGCCAGTGCCATTTGGGAATACTGCTGGATAGGTCAGTCCAGTGTGGGATTACTGCGTGAGAGCTGTGACCTAGGAAAACATGAAACATGTCCACCAAGTTTTATAATCATCCCACGAAAGGTTCAACTTCAACAAACTTTATCAACAAAAACCTTATCAATGGAAATGTACAAAGTCTAAACTGCAATAATTAGGACAAAAATTCATATTTAATGTCATATTTCTTAAATAGCACATGCACATCCTCGAATCACATTGAACTTGGGTAGCAAGTGTCAAACTCATCCAATGAAAGCTGACAGCTTCAGAAAACTTTCCATGTACATATACATGTACATTATTACTGGCAGATTACTTAGACAAAACCCTCAAAATTTGAACAAAAATTAATATTTCATCTCCTAAATAGCACAGGTACATCTTCTAATCATAAGAAACATGTGCACCAAGTTTCATAATCATTCAAAGACAGCTGACAACTGCAGCAAACTGTGGTGTACAGATGTACATGTGCACTTCAGCTAAACGCAAAACTCTATCATTTGCCATAATTTGGAGAAAAATTCATATTTCATCTCAAAAATAGCACAGGTACATTCTCTAATCATGATAAGAAACATGTGTACCAAGTTTTGTAATCATCCAATGAGAGCTGACAACTGCAGCAAACTTACCATGTACATGTACATGTATACATATAGAGGCCTACATGTACAATTCACCTAAACAAAAAACTCATCATTTGCCATAATTTGGAGAAAAATTAATATTTCATCTCAAAAATAGCACACGTACATCCTCCAATCATAAGAAACATGTGTACCAAGTTTTGTAATCATCCAATGAGAGCTGACAACTGCAGCAAACTCACCATGTACATGTATACATGTAGAGGCCTACATGTACAATTTACCTAAACATAAAACTCTATCATTTGCCGTAATTTGGAGAAAAATTCATATTTCATCTCAAAAATAGCACAGGTACATTCTCTAATCATGATAAGAAACATGTGTAACAAGTTTTGTAATCATCCAATGAGAGCTGACAACTGCAGCAAACTTACCATGTACATGTACATGTATACATATAGAGGCCTACATGTACAATTCACCTAAACAGAAAACTCATCATTTGCCATAATTTGGAGAAAAATTAATATTTCATCTCAAAAATAGCACACGTACATTCTCCAATCATAAGAAACATGTGTACCAAGTTTTGTAATCATCCAATGAGAGCTGACAACTGCAGCAAACTCACCATGTACATGTATACATGTAGAGGCCTACATGTACAATTTACCTAAACATAAAACTTGGAGAAAAATTAATATTTCTTCTCAAAAATAGCACAGGTACATCCTCTAATCATAGGAAACACGTGTACCAAGTTTCATAATCATCCAATGATAGCTGACAACTGCAACAAACTTTCTAAGTACAGATGTACATGTGCACTTCAGCTAAACGCAGAACTCTATCATAGGGATTTTAACATTGGAGCACCTCAGGGATAGTACCCCCAGGTGGCATACCCACCCTCCATATTTTTAAAATATTTTTTCTAATTTTTCTAAAAAAAAATTTGAGTTTGCTAAACCAAAAACCTTATCATTTCCAGGCAGGGGACACCGACACCGACAACCGACACCGACGACGACATCCTCTTTCCCCCCTCACAATATCTCCCCTTTACTTCGTAAGGCGAGATAAAAAGGCATTTTTGTTCGATTTTTCGGTCAGAGTTTTCGATTATTTATTTATGTGTTTTCTTCACCATATCCTCAGTGTAAATTAGTAAATAATACTGTCATGTGAAATAAAATAGTCCTCTACTTTTTCTGGAAGAAAAGTAGGAATTTTATGAGAAATGTCAAAAACATCATTTTTTCTGGTACCGCACGTGGCCGACATTTTTAATTTACCCATGGGTACAGGAGTAATCAAGATGACTGATTTATTTATTTCTAAATTAAGGGTGATTTTCTTACCCGTGAAGGGCTGGTCCAGGTTTACAAAATCTTTAAAGATGAAATTAACATAGTCCTTGCCCATCCAGAGTTTTGTAGCACCAGTCAGCCCTAGACGTTCAAATTCTTGCTGGCTGGAGGTCCGATAAAGATCCTCAGGGGGCAGGTCTAACCTGTGCATAATACATGTAAGTATATCAATGTCAAATATCATCCCGCATTTACTATCAGCAGATGGATTTATGTGGTCAAACTCTTTCAGTAAAGTGGTTGAAGGAATGAAAGGTAAGCACAGTGAAGTTCTGAGTTAGGTTACAAGAAACCTTTAATAGTCTTACCTTCTGGAGTATACGAGGTGAGATTTGGTTCCTGTCGCCAAATCTTTCTTAGGCTGCCCCTCAGACAAATTGGATATAAAAGGACTATGTACATGTAGCATAAAACTTGAGTAATAAGTGACAGATGTTCAAGTTCATCTAATGTAACTTACGAAGGTCCATACTGATCTTCCATTTCATACTGACGACCACGTCTGTGGGCGACCCGGTCTCGGAAATTCTGTATCTGTAGAAAAATGTAAAATACTAAGTTATGATGTCCAAATATCATACAAGTGTATCCATTTTCTTCATAGATACATGTAAAACTTATACAATATTAAGCCTGGGAATTCTATGTCAAAACCTACTACTGATATGAACTAACATTTTCACAGTCAATATAACTTCCTGCTGTAGTAAATGTATATATAATATCACAAATTGTTCAATGAAACATATACCTGAAGTAGAATAATACTAACCAGTCTATTTCTCCTGGGCACATGTTGCGGCTTTGATGAAGGCGGCCTAAAGAAAAGATCCTTGGGGACTTCTACCATATCACTGGTCTTGACCCAGCGCTTCGTCGAGTGACTCGCTTTCACAGCATGTACCAGTGCTCGGAACCTCCCTTTAGAGTCAACTTCATCAACGTCACCTTTCTCCAGCTCGCCAGGAGCTGATTCTCTCCCTTTGTAATGCTTACGATTATCACCTTTACTCCTTGTAAATTTCAGTTTGTGTTTAGACGGATTGCCTGACTCGGACGTTTTACTGTCTCCACTTTCTTTAGAAATCCCACGGTCATAGGCGGGATTGTGGGCAAAGCCACTCTCATCGTCCACTGCAGATTCTATTGTCTCCTCTGATTTGTGTTCGTTAGATATTGTCCTACTGAAGAAATTGTGCTTTAATCGTGACAGAACTTTAATTTTTAATTTTTTTTCTTCCTCTTTTCTTTCTGCAGTGTCACTTGATTTGCTTGCTACTGAATGTTCACTTTCCCGACTTTCCTCAGAGATTCCTCTGTCATATTCACCTTCTGCCCTGGTTTTAGTTGCTGTTTGCATTTTGTGAGAATTTGCATCACTCTTACTATCACGTTCTTCAGAAACAGTCGGAGTAATTTCAAGCCCTTCCCCATCTGGGGGAGAGACAACCACAGTTACGTCCCCTTCTGTTGGAAGATTTTCATTGCCTGGTTCACTGTTACAGTTTTTGTCCCACCTCTTAGCACCTACATCAACTTCATCCACAGACTGAAATTTTACTGTCTGAAAGTGGGAATGAAATAATTAAATTAAAAGAGTTCGATGAAGCTCTAGTGAAAGTTTCATCATCACATTCATATGGCTGCCATCAGACATCACTGCAATGTTACACTGGTCAGACTAATGGTTCACACCAGACCCTGGCCTAGCTTTATATGCATATACCATGTAGAGTTCTAATCCACCATGATTCTGTGTCCACCAAGAACATATAGTTACATGTTAAGAGTTAATTATATATAACTGGTTACATTCAAGCATACATATCACAAAATCAGAGATAACTGCACCTGACAAGGGGCATAATTTTTTGCTGGCTTCTAGAATACAACAATATAAACACAGCAAGGAAGCAATCAGAGATTGCTCAATTGTATGCCCCCCCTTCCGCTTTGATCTGACACTGCCCCACGATTGTTCTGTTCTGTATTGGTCTGTGGAGGCCTAATTTGGATAATTATAAAAATTCTGTTTCAGTCACTTTTTTTGGCATGCCTCGCATAATACATATTCCAACTATCGACCAACAAGTAATAATACAATGTTTTGGTGCAAGATGGTCGCCCGGGTGCTTTAGCCAAATCCAAAAATGTGACCTGGTTATGAGACCTACATTGCTTGAGAGTATATTGTGGTGAAATTATGAAGCGATCGTGAACTTTGAATTTTGCACCCAATTCACTCTTTTTGGGGCAATTTCATACTTTAGGACCTATATGGTCTGCTTTGGAATGTAGAATAACAATTTCATAGCCATTTTCCCAGTCCAAATTGGTTATGGGCTGAGATCCATCCTGGACAAATAAATATATCCCATTCACTTAGTTTTGATGAACAAAGGGCCATAACTCTTGAAAATATAACCGAAAGCAGAGAAACTTCACGCTGCACAACTATGGGGCATTGACCACATATCATGCAAATTCCATACAATATTAACCGAGATCCAGCCCGGACAAGTCCCAACTCACAAAGATTTCAAGAACAAAAGGGCCATAACTCTTGAAAATATACACGAAACGCGGAGAAACTTCACGCTGCACAACTACAGGGCACTGACCACATATCCTGCAAATTCCATACTTGTCCATACAATATTAACCGAGATCCAGCCCGGACAAGTCCCAATTCACAAAGACTGGATGAACAAAGGGCCATAACTCTTGAAAATATATGCGAAATGCGGAGAAACTTTACGCTGCACAACTGTGGGGCACTGACCACATATCATGCAAATTTCATACTTGTCCATACAATATTAACCAAGACCCAGCCCAGACAAGTCCCATTCACATAGATTTCAGAAGAAGGGCCATAACTCTTGAAAATTATACCGGAACTAGAAAAAAACTCTACGTTGCACAACTACGAGGCACTGGCCACATTCAATGCAAGTTTCAATCCGGTCCATTAAATATTAACCGAGATATCGCGCGGACAAGACATTCGGACGGACGGACGGACGGACGGTACGACGGACAGACGGACGGACGGACAAAGCGATCGCTATAATGCGGTAACAGATGGACAGACAAACATGGCAACGACAATACCCTGAGGCCAAAATGACCGAGAGGAAAAAAAAATCACAAACAGTACTGCTGGAGGTACTGTATTTCAATGTGAACATGGCAAGTAATGTAGAGTGTATTGGGTTAACAATGGATAACACTTATGTCCTGCCGTTCATAAGGGTCTTTTTTTACATCAGAATCCCAACAACAAAGTTTGAGCCCTGGAACAAGCCACTAGACATTTATTCATCATTCTGGTTATGGATTTACACTACATGCTCACAATGCCCAAGTAGCCTCCCATGTGTAAATTAGAGTTGTCCCCCTTGTTTTCATAACTGAAACCTCTTACCCAAGAGAAAACTTTAAAATATCAGTGAAGCAAAAGTCCAAATAGAGTCTGGACAAGGCTACATTTAGGTATGGAGAGCATTCATGCTCACACACCAACCTTCGGGTCACTTGTGAAGCCCGAAATAGGCTTGTGGGTGGGGACCAGACATTTGGTAATGATTTCCACAACAAATAGTACAAAGCCACACAAACATGAGTTTGATTAAGGCTTATACTATTAAAATTATGCCTACAGTTCCTGAAGTAGTCCAGTGAGCTGATAGCATCAATATTCAAACCGAGATGATAATCACATGACGACATCGAGAACAAATGAATAGGGGATCTGGAAGGGGAAGCAAAGCTTTAGATTACCTCCTTGATACGATGTTAAACATTGTGCCAAAATAAAGATGCACCCAAATTAGGGGAAAAAATTAATTTTAATTTTTTTTTTGTAAATATTTTTTTTTGTAAAAAATTTGCAGCGTCGAATAGAGGGTGTGCCCAAACTAGGGTCATCTAAAGCCTGGGGAGGGTTTCAACAAAATGTATTTCTTAATGTTTGTAAAATATAACTAAATTAATCAAATTAAAGTTTAGAGTGTAGAGCCTCCTCCTGCCAGCAATGTCAATACATGCCTTGGCGGTCGTCTAAAAATAGCAAGAAACGCCATGTTTCCTTCCCATAGTGCAATGCGAACCACGAGTAAACTTTTGCCTCAAGCATGCTGTAAGTATAGGCATGGACTGAAAATTGCCGAAAAAAGTTATTTCAAAGAATTTTTTACATGATTTCTTCAGACTTCTTTCACTCTAGAACAGTTACTGATATTTCTGGTCCCTGTCAGCTTCTAACACTGTCTATAAACAAACTTGTGATGGCGATTTTCCCGAGGCCCATGTTGCATGTATTGCTGTATCCGAATCTTGCTCCTGAAAAAGGGGCGATAACTCTTCATTTTTGCCACTTTCAGATGACCGGCAAGTCGTGTATTGGGAAGTGAGGGAACCTGCAATAATGAACAGGGCCCGAGATAGGGTTTACAAGCAACCAAGTTATTCCCAATAAATACTGGCCCAGTTTAGTGATACAGTGGTGAAACATCAACACACGTGTTTCTTTATATTTGTCCGACGTAGTTCTTGATGGTCGATGATGTCACAAACAAGGCGAACCAATATGGCCCCACACTTGGATAAAGGTTGGAGTCTTTAACGTAGATATGCCCCTATTTTTATAATGGTTTGGAGAGCTGCAACCTTGACCTTCAACCTTGAGACCCACGAATCAATAGGCTTTCCTGATTCACATGATATGGTCCAGACTGGATATGGTCCAAGCTCAGGCATTACACTAGAAGGGACAATGCACAAACTGATGTTACCCATTAGACTATATAGTCAGATGAGTACATATAGCTAGAGTTTCAGTCACTGTTGGATTTGACCAGAAACATTAATAATAATTATAATAGAAATACATACTTTTCTCTCGCTTGCATCACCTCCTCCATAGAAAGTACTGTTGGATACTGTTCTTGGTTTGTCAGGGTTGGATGTGCTGTCAAACAGGACAGAACCAAGATCTGTCAACCTGTGAACACGTACAATATATTTACAATGGACACATGTAAAAGAAATATATATTTTGTATAAATATGATGTTGATCTTATAATTCAATCACATTGAGTGTATTTTCTCTTACCCAAAATCATGAAAATAACTAATAATGGGGTTATCAAATTATTAGAATAGAATATTCTCTGAGCAGCTTGGAAAAAATCTTCTATTTGACAAAAATGAAAACAAAATTTATATGTCATATTGCGTCAAAATCTTTGTCTCAAAATCAGTTAAACAATCACACTTCATTAAAATTCCAAATTGCTCTGTTATTCTACTGTTCCTTTTCAATATGACAGTCAGACTAATTCCTGTCTTATACTACATGCTTTGACAATTCAATCTCTTTATTATTAAACATTCAGTCATGGTCAGATTGTGCCTCAAATTCTGATCAATCACTCTCACATCATGTAGGAGATACTAATGTCCCATCCTGTTTTGTATTATTTTGCTGTTATCAATGAAAAATTCAGAAAAAGACCGCCTGAGCTAGCCAGATACCTATCTCAAAGCATGACACAAAATAAGTGCCCAGAGGGATGCAATATATGCCCACCATACAAGTGTACCATCCCTTTATTATTTGGTTACATGATAGTTAATCTGAGTGAGAATTACTAGTTAACTCAGGTGACACGAGATGCAGTAACCTGTGAAGTTGTAAGCCAACTGTGATTAGGGATTAGTGTCAGCTGAACTTGAGAACAGACGTTAAAATTTTCAATGGTTTCCTGGTGTTCGGGGCACAGCGACGATTACAGTTTGACCTCAAAATGAATGGGCTTCTCCCAATACCCTGTATATATTCAAAGTTGTAGAAACTGAGTCATAGACAAGTGGATGGGGTGTACAAGCCGAGTCATAGACAAGTGAATGGGGTGTACAAGCCGAGTCATAGACAAGTGGACGGGATGTAGAAACTGAGTCATAGACAAGTGGACGGGGTGTACAAGCCGAGTCATAGACAAGTGGACGGGATGTAGAAACTGAGTCATAGACAAGTGGACGGGGTGTACAAGCCGAGTCATAGACAAGTGGACAGGATGTAGAAACTGAGTCATAAACAAGTGGACGGGATGTAGAAACCGAGTCATAGACAAGTGAACGGAATGTAGAAACCGAGTCATAGACAAGTGGACGGGGTGTAAAAGCCAAGTCATAGACAAGTGGAGGGGATGTAGAAACTGAGTCATAGACAAGTGGATGGGGTGTACAAGCCGAGTCATAGACAAGTGGACGGGATGAAGAAACGGAGTCATACACAAGTGGACAGGATATAGAAACCGAGTCATAGACAAATGGATGGGGTGTACAAATCGAGTCATACACAAGTGGACAGGGTGCAGAGTCGTAAACAAGTGGACTGGGTGTATACACCAAGTCATCATGGTCATAGACAAGTGCATGTGGTGTACAAGACGAGTCATAGACAAGTGGACAGGGTGTGTAAGCAAAACAGCTGGAATCTGCATGAAACATATCTTCCAGATATCCTGTCAAATGGTTGACTAGTTTCATATACAGCGAAAAAGGCATGCAGCAGAATTGCCCCACCCCCTCTCCCACAATGTAGGGTATATTTACCTGTGCTGATCATCATCCCAGCGACCATAGCACAGATCAATACCACCAACAAATGCTATAGTCTGATCTATGACGACAATCTTCTCATGGTGGGCCCACAGTAATACTCCCTTACTGACATGGTCGGGGTGACGTAACACCTGTACATGAAATAAACAATTGTTACCTCGTCATATATAGGTCATACATCGAACTGTCAGCTATATCAGCAGACCTTTGCTCACTGGCAGAGCTCTTCAAACATGGAATATACATGTACAGTACTACATGTTTACAAAATGTTCATTAGAAAAAGACAAATTAAAGTCAGCACAGCAACAATCAGAGATTGCTTAGATGTAGGCCCCTCTCCCCTCCCCTTCCAGGCTGCAGGGTAAAAGACCAAAGTTCAATTCTACCTAATAAATTACCAGGTTAGCATAAGATTTCTTCATGAAATAGTCAGAAAACTACAGTCCAGACAAGAATATACTGTAAAACATGTTTCTTTCGCGTGCATGAAACTTTCACGATTTTCACGATTGGAATAAATCGCGAAAGTTTCATGCACGCGAAAGAAACATGTTCATATGACAACGGCGAAGACAAGAACGCAACAACAACATCTACTTTTCAGCCCTTCCGAAACAATGTCTCCATACCACGTAGTGAACTGGTCTTTCAGGGCGGCTTTGAAAGCTCCATTCTCGCTCGGATCTAATGGCTGGAGCTCTCCTGTGCGGTATTTATTTACTTTAGCGGAGTTCAAATGACAATTACCTTCATGATATCTCGCGATGTAGGGTTTGTTTACCTACGGGAATTCCTTTTAAAGCTGAAACAGCGGGATTGAAATAATCTGCCCCCAACAGTCAGGCAACCTATGTTTGAATACCAGTAACTGTATCTTCATATAATTAATGCCGCCTTTTGTTAGATTCATGTTGATACGGTGAAATGAACACACTGAGCGCATCCACAAGTGAATACACGTGGCTTTGCCGATTTTGCCGCGTGATGGTTACTGTGATATTAGTGTGATATATTTGTAAATTATTATTTTTTCTGACACAGAGAGAATCGCAAAAGTTTCATGTCACAAATTTTTTTAAATTGAAAAATCGCGAAAGTTTCATGTCCCGAAAGTTTCATGTTTTACAGTACATTATATTGATTTTGATGATAAAGGGGCATAACTCTGGGTAAGATCATCAAAACAGATCAAAAACATCACATTGCACATCTGCATGATACTAAAGCATTTACTTCGAAAATTTCAAACTCCTACACCAATTACTCAGACATACAGCCAGTACCAGAAAGTACTTTAGCAGCATATACTGATATTGACAATATATGGTCATAAATGATTGTAATATACAAAAACAGCCCATGCATATCTGCAGGGTACTGAGCACCTTCCACATATTCCTACGAAGTAGGCTCTCATTTGCAAATTTGGTATTGTCCTTTCGTAGGCAAAATAAGGAGAACCGTCAACCTTAGAACCTTGATTTTTGGCATGAACGTGCATTAGGGGACTGTTACCAGCAAGTTTTGAGCTGACTGATGAAAATTAGGGACTAATCCAGGCATTTTGGGAGGACAACGGTCGACTGCTGCCAAACCGAAAACCCGCAAAACCGGAAGAAAACATTCTGCGCAAGACCGATGTGCAGTGGGCTGAATACATACTAAAATGGCAGCAGGCATGGATTTTTCAAGAAGCACGAAGCGAGTTGGACAATTTAGTCTTTCCACCTGTTGTACACAGGAAATAATCAATTATTACTTCAATAAATAATAATAATAAAAATAAGACCATTAGATTGATTTTAAGTAGTTTTGGTTTAGATTTTAGCCGACATTCAAATTGGTTTGTCCGGATTTGGGTGCGTGAGTTTGGGTGCAGATAATGGTGTACCGATATCAAAACCCGTCTGGAATACTCCCTGACTTAGGTGACCTTTAAACCTCGAAATTAGCAAAAAAACATGTCTTAGATCATGGTACATACTTAAAGGTGAAATGTAAAAGTTTTCATATTTTTCTTTTTATGCTCTCCATGGGTTAGCTAATGTTGTAACTATCAGCCTATTTACTTCGTTTGGTTTTATTTGAAGTATTTTGTTTCCTAGTAGCTTTAGAAAAGTGCTTCAATATTGGTATCTCAAATCCCGCCAGTTTTAGAAATGAAATCCACATCGCTTATCTGCCCTTGTTTGACGCTGGTTTGTGACGTCACATCAGACCACCTGGCTGGACGTCAATACTTGTAACATTGAGCCTTCGGGAGGCTGGTCTGATGTGACGTCACAATCAAGGAAAGATAAGCGATGACGGTTTGCAAATCAGAATTCAGCTGGGCTTCGGGTACAAACTAGTTAAACGCTTCTAACAGACAAACTACTTCACAATAAACCAAGCAAAGTAGATAGAAATATCGGTCTGTCATTGTTCAACCAATATAAAATATAAAAATGAGAATCTAAAAACCTTTGCATTTCACCTTTAAATCATACGAAACCCTACCTTGTAGGTCCTGTGTCATTAGTCACACTGCCATGTGTTTTGAAATTTTATATTGGACAAATGATCTGGACAAGCATATACTGATGTTGAAAATTAAGGGCCATAACTCTGGGGTCAGTCATCGAAACAGGTACATGTACTATAACCCTAACAGTGAACATCTGCAATGTGTTAAGCACCTCCCATGCAAGTTTCAAACTTCTTCGTCAATTCGTAAGGGATATACAGCCTAGATAACAATGTACTGTGCTATGCTGATGTAGTCAATAAAGGAGTGAGTGAATAGAAGTTTAACATCACTTTCAACAATATTTCAGCTATATCACAACGAACCAACTAAGCACCACCCAGCCAAGTTGCATTCCTGCTACTTCAAAGAAGAAATCTTTGAAGCAGCATGGAACCAGACACCCTCCATCCACCATATAAAACACTGGGGACAGCACACAAGACACAGACAGAACGCTTACATGGTGCAATATAAAAGACAAGTGATATTACAGTGCTAGACATCACATTATCAAGTTCATGTTGCTTCTCGGCAAAAAATGCATTG
The DNA here is from genome assembly GCA_036873755.1 of Hanleya hanleyi. Lineage (NCBI taxonomy): Eukaryota > Metazoa > Mollusca > Polyplacophora > Lepidopleurida > Hanleyidae > Hanleya > Hanleya hanleyi. The sequence continues at coordinate 10,783 of JAVTVY010012092.1, read as the reverse complement.
AAGCAACAGGAACCCGTGCCCACCCAACCACCCACTGTAGTCTAAAGGGTCTGTACCGAGGTATGACAATGATCCGATCATACATTCTATACAAAGGTGTGACAATGATTCTATCAAACCATCTACACAGAGGTGTGACAATGATTCTATCAAACCATCTACACAGAGGTGTGACAATGATTCTATCAAACCATCTACACAGAGGTGTGACAATGATTCTATCAAACCATCTACACAGAGGTGCATAGTATTAGCCAGCAATGCGTCTCCCCGTCTTTGAGACGGGAAGTTTGCAAATGTGACATTGAGACGGGTATTGTCTAATTGAGACGGGTGGTACGTTTTTGTAAACATAAATCATTATAATTGAGACGGGTTGGATTGAAAGATGTAATCCGTGTTAAAAAGAGGCAATAAAATGTTATCAGGTAAAAAAAGTATCAGGTTAACTCAGGTTCTTCGTCGTATAAAACAGCGTTGTTGTTGTTGTCCCGCGCATTCAGCGACGTCAGGTGTTTCCCCGTTTGGGAATTCCCTGGCTTGAATTCCAAATCGAGGCTTACCAGAACGGCACGTAAATCCTGGAGCATCGGCTCCAAAGAAGATACGCGTAGAAGTGAAAAAATTCTCCCCGGGGTGAATTAAAAGATTCCCTTGGTTGAAGTACAATGAGGCCGACAATACCATGTCATGTCGGATTTGTACTCAAGCGAATGGCTCTGGAATCTGGACAGAAGGAACAAGGAATTTCGTTCTATCATTTGACAGGGCAGTCGGCACATTTTGACAACAACAACATGTCATGTAACCATATTAAGCGTTTGCAAGTGGTCCTCTAGTGTGCATTCCGTTTTGTAGTTGTTGAAACAAGATTAATGCCACTCCAAGAAAATTTCATATTTCTCAAAATGAACATATCGCCGCAAGCTGAACGTATTATAATTTCAAAATTATCTTGATGCAACAAATATTAATGAAGAATCGGATATGATTTGCTCTGGACCAAAATTTGAAAATGATAAATTTGAAAAATATAAATAAAATGTTGAACAAAAATATTTTTGACCATCATTAAACACTGTTGGTAAAAACATTTTATTAATAAATACAATTCTGAATTTAAAACGACCTGCAATACATTTTTTGTTTTGTTTTGTTTTTTTATTATATTATCTCTTCTATCAGCAACATTATTCACACACAAACCCTATGGAAACTGATGAAAACACCAATCTGAAATTTTTGCATTGAAAAAACTGGGAAATTGTCCTGAAAAAATATGAATTTCAATTGCCCATTCAATTCAATTTTGAGTGCCAGAAATGGCCCAGAATCCATTTCCAGCCATCTAGAACCCGAGAGCTTACGGGGCCTAGGCGGCCCCTGGACCACGGCCTGAAGTGCTAGGATGGTAAATTGGGATGAGACTCCCTGTTTTCAAATTCTAGCTAAACCCCTGCAGAGGTGTGACAATGATTCTATCAAACCATCTACACAGAGGTGTGACAATGATTCTATCAAACCATCTACACAGAGGTGTGACAATGATTCTATCAAACCATCTACACAGAGGTGTGACAATGATTCTATCAAACCATCTACACAGAGGTGTGACAATGATTCTATCAAACCATCTACACAGAGGTGTGACAATGATCCGATGATACATTCTATACAAAGGTGTGACAATGATTCTATCAAACCATCTACACAGAGGTGTGACAATGATCCGATGATACATTCTATACAAAGGTGTGACAATGATTCTATCAAACCATCTACACAGAGGTGTGACAATGATCCGATGATACATTCTATACAAAGGTGTGACAATGATTCTATCAAACCATCTACACAGAGGTGTGACAACGATCATATCATACAGTCTATAAAGAGGTGTGCAAATTAAATGGTGGATTTCTCACATCTGGATTTCACAAGTTTATTTCTTGAAAAGTATTCAGTCCGGATGCCTGAAATTTGGCATGGTTGTTTCATACATGTTAGTGCTAAAATAAGTGTCTCGATGGTTAAAGATACACATGCAGCCTCCTTTGGGAAATATTAAACTTCAAAGTTATAACATTGTAATTTGTTCAAGTTTCTTTATTAAGGACTTGCTATCCACCTGAGGGGTTGAAATATCTCATTTTTTTCTATTGTCTTGTTACAAAGTTCATCAATTGATCTAACATATAGTGAAAACATTCATTTTCTAAATAAGTAAAATTTGGAGTTTTGATTTTGTTTTGGTTCTTGGGGTCCTCGTACAGTCTAAAAGGTGTGAGGATTACAGGGGATTAGAATGCCTTCACGAATTCTACTAGGTTCCCCGCTGACGCCCCGGTGATAGCTCGTTGATTTGAGACTCCAGCTAATGAGGAAGTAAATCAGTGGGCCTTTATGCCTAACCACAAGTGACATTTACTCAAACCCCCCCTGCGTGCATAGCGGGTAAGGAATGCGGCTTAGTTTCTGAGCATATTTTTTAGACGTAAAACCCAATTTATCCCCTTTTAATTTACAGTTTTACAGTTTTACAAAGCTTCAAAGTAAGAAGCAAACAATACAATATTTTTTAGCATGACGAGTAATCCATGCCGGTGAAGGATTTTATCGGGGAATAATTGGCTAATAAAGTAGTATAATCACCTTCTCGGCTCTTTATGTCGATTTATCGTACATTAAGTTTTGAGCGGTTTCGCTGGAAAAAACTCAAACCGTACATCATAGAATGACGAAATTTGGACATAAATGAGATAGCATAGAGGTCTAGTATCGCGTCTTTCAGTTTTTTTAAATTATCAAACTTTAGCGAGATATTCCGGCTTTCGCATTGTTCGGTAATTTTAGCGATATTTCTCCGGTTTTTGGCTCTAGAAGGCTCTAGAGAGAAAACTAAGAAAAAAATAAATACGAAGCTGCGCATCAGAAAACCCCTCGGCTCTGGGCGCCAGCCATTCATAATGTATTCAATTTGAACCAAGACTTCAGGAACACCAAGCAGTCAAGTGACAAATATACAGATTATGAAAAAAATTGTAATTAGAAATGGTCTCTAAGGTTTCCATCCAATCAGAGAAACCGGTATTCATTACATAAGTCTCTTGATGCATCGATGATGCATAGCAAATTTTACATCGAGCATTTGAAAGTTACCAGAGATGGAGATCATTAATGATTTCGCATAAATTAAAGATGGCCACCCATCCTTCCCACCACTCCGGAGAACTGATGTAGTTATTCATTGCAAGTCTTCTAATACATGGATGCTGTATACCAAGTTTCATATAGAACACTGAAACGGTATCAAAGATATACATCATTGAAGATTTTGCATAAATTAAAGATGGCCACCAAGGTTTCCGCCCAATCAGAAACACCAGAACTGTCATTTATCGTAAGTCTATTGATGCATCGATGATGTATATCAAATTTTACATCAAGTACTTGAACGGTATCAGAGATGGAGATCATTAATGATTTTGCATAAATTAAAGATGGCCGCCCATCCTTCCCGCCACTCAGAGGAATTGATGTGGTTATACATTGAAGGTCTCTTGATACATCGATGCTGTATACCAAGTTTCGTATAGAACACTTGAATGGTATCAAAGATATATATCATTAAAGATTTTGCATAAATTAAAGATGGCCGCCAAGGTTTCCACCGAATGAGGGAAACTGGTTTGGTCATTCCTTGAAGTTTCTTGATGCATCGATGATCTATACTAAGTTTCACACTGAACAGTGAAATGGTACCGGAGATACACAAGATTAATGGTTTCGCATAAATTAAATATGGCCACCAAAGTTTCCAACCAATCAGGTCCAGATTCAATAGGGTTCTAGGTCATGAGCATATGGATGTGCAGTGCAAGTTTGGTGTGCCTAGGGTAAGTCGTTCTAAAGATATCTTGGTAACGAGAAAGCTGTGATGATTTCGCATAAATTAAAGATGGCCGCCAAAGTTTCCAACCAATCAGGCCCAGATTCAATAGGGTTCTGGGGCACGAGCATATGGATGTGCAATGCAAGTTTGGTGTACCTAGGGTAAGTCGTTCTAAAGATATCTTGGTAACGAGAAAGGTGTGACGGACAGACGGACAGACGGACAGACGGACGGACGGACGGACGGACGGACGGACGTACATGACGACGACAATACCCTTCGGCCAAATTTTGGCCGAGGGGTAAAAAACTGAGAGACGCGTTTCTAGATCGAGGGGTGTTCTACCGTGCTGCCGATTTTCAGGCAGTTATCTCTGGTACTTTTCTTGAAATTGACATTTGAAAATGATCGGTAGAATCTGCGAACAGCAAAGTTCAAATATGAATTATAGGCTTAATTTTTTTTCAAAGTTTAAATGTATGAACATGTTTAGAGTCCTTAGAAAATACGCTTTCTAAAAATATATAGTTTTATATACATAATCTATGAAGCAAAGGCGAAAATGAGAGAATTGTATCTGAGCAAGTGTTGATCAGTACAGGTGGATAGCAAGTCCTTAACTCCATCTAAAAACTGCACAAAATTAAAACAGTGTGAAAGTCAGTGTGAAATACCCATCAAACAGTACTTTCAAAAATTTCTAAAATTGAAAATTTAATATGACGTTTTAGCAACTAAGTATTTTCTTGTAAAAATAACTTTTAACAAGCATTCTGAGAACCCCAAAATCTCACCTTGTGGGGTCTCCTGCTAAAGCTGCAGCAGTATTGAAAATATATATGTAGAGCAAACATTCCATGTACAGGGGTACATGTAATTTTTTGCCTAACAAATACATTATCAATGGAAACGCACAAAGTCTAAACTGCGATAGTTTGGACAAAAATTCATATTTGATGTCATATTACTTAAATAGCACATGTATGCACATCCTCAAATCACATTAAACTTGTGTGGCAAGTGTCAAACTCATCGAATGAAAGCTGACAGCTTCAGTAAACTTTCCATGTACAGGTGTACATGTGTGTGCGTTATCATTGGCAAATTACTAAGACGAAACCCTCAATATTTCATCTCATAAATAGCACAGGCACATCCTCTAATCATATGAAATATGTGTACAAAGTTTCACAATCATCCAATGAAACCTGACAAATTCAGACAACTTTTCAGTACATATTTGTCTGACAATACACCTTATAATTGGCAAATTACTAAACCTTATAATTGGCAAATTACTAAGTCCAAAATGCCATAATTTGGACACAAATTAATATTTCATCTCATATACAGCACAGGTGCATCCTCCAATCATATGAAATATGTGTATCAAGTATCATAATCATCAATTGACAGCTGACATCTGCAGAAAACTTTCTATGTATGTAGGAGGTGTACAATTTTGCTGAACAAAAAACTATATTAATATTTCATCTCAAAATTAGCACAGGTACATTCTCTAATCATAAGAAACATGTGTACCAAGTTTCATAATCACCCATTGACAGCTGACAACTGCAGCAAACTTTCTATGTACAGATGTACATGTGCATTTCTGCTAAACAAAAACTCTATCATAGGGACTTTAACATTGGAGCACCCATGGGATCCCCAGGGGTAGTGCCATAACTGAACCCCCGAGGTGGAATACCCACCACCCTATTTTATTTTCTTTTTTCATTTTTTTCAGAATTTTTTTTCCCCCTATTTGCTAAACCAAAAACCTTATCATTTCCAGGCCGGGGACACCGACGACGACATCCTCTTTCCCCCTCACTATCTCCCCTTTACTTCATAAGGTGAGGTAAAACTGGACATATTGCTTGGCGAAGGATCAGTGCCCTTAAGACTGGTCACAAACCAGCTATTAGCCAGCGTGGAATGCAACTTTTCTAGACCTCCAGATAGGGCAATACTGACCTTGATATTCTCACTGTGTTGACATAGTTTAACTTTGCTGTAGGCACTGTTCAGACCCAACGCCATTTCCACCTCCTTGTACAATAAGATGAACACCTTCACACCCTGCTCCTGTTAAACACATAAACAAGGTAAAATGACAAAATAATATGCATGAATTCCTGAGGGGCGGAATTCTCCTGATATTGAAACTATTGATTTGACTTGGAAATATAACGTTCAGTCCATGACAAAGAAGGCCATCGCAAGCGAAATCCTGTGGCAAGGTAACCACATTACTAAGACTTGGGTCCCAGGCTGAATCACCTATGGCAAGGTAACCACATTACTAAGACTTGCATGGGTCCCAGGCTGAATCATCTAAAGGTTGATCAGCATGAAGAACAATCCCAAGTGAGCTCATGAGGCAAGAGACCCATACATCAAATTTGGAAAGGACCGGTTTAGTTTTTCAAAAATATTATATGGAAATGAAATACTGTAATTAATGACGAACTGGAATCTTCAGCCAGATCCAAGATGGCTCAATTATGTAATGTTCTTAGTTCTAACCTCAACTATGACATTAAAAGACATGCATATTAAGATTCATCCAGATTAGATGTGGCAAGTTAAGTTTAAAGCATGGTTCTAATTCTCAGAAATGCAGTGGTGGCATGCAACCTGCTGTCCACTTTGCTACTGAGACAAATGCAGAGTGCTTCTTTAGCTCTTGTTGGCCGGTCAAGGATGTTAGAAAATAATTATTCAATAATACAGATTTGAATTTCATACACTTTAGGGCAAGATCTAAGAAATTCAACATAACTCAGAACCAGAAATTTCCAAGGACGATGTGAATAGCCTGGTCAATAATAACCCAAGCCAGTTAAGTTTAAGAGACTTACTTCCTTCTGTTTCAGGACAATGTCTACCCAGGTAAGTTTAAGAGACTCACTGCCTTCCATTTCACGACAATGTCCAGCCAGGTAAGTATAAGGGACTTACTGCCTTCCATTTCAGGACAATGTCCAGCCAGGTAATTTTAAGAGACTCACTGTCTTCCATTTCACGACAATGTCCAGCCAGGTAAGTATAAGGGACTTACTGCCTTCCATTTCATGACAATGTCCAGCCAGGTAAGTATAAGGGACTTACTGCCTTCCATTTCATGACAATGTCCAGCTAGGTAAGTATAAGGGACTTACTGCCTTCCATTTCAGGACAATGTCTACCCAGGTAAGTTTAAGAGACTCACTGCCTTCCATTTCACGACAATGTCCAGCCAGGTGAGTATAAGGGACTTACTGCCTTCCATTTCAGGACAATGTCTACCCAGGTAAGTTTAAGAGACTTACTGCCTTCCATTTCACGACAATGTCCAGCCAGGTGAGTATAAGGGACTTACTGCCTTCCATTTCAGGACAATGTCTAGCCAGGTAATTTTAAGAAACTTGCTGCCTTCCGTTTGAGGACAATGTCCAGCCAGTTAAGTTTAAGGGACTTACTGCCTTCCATTTCAGGACAATGTCTAGCCAGGTAAGTTTAAGAGACTTTTTGCCTTCCGTTTCAGGACAATATCCAGCCAGGTAAGTTTGAGGGACTTACTGCCATCCGTTTCAGGACAATGTCTAGCCAGATAGGTTTAGGGGACTTACTGCCTTCCGTTTCAGGACAATGTCTAGCTGCCACTTGTCGGCTTCTGTCACTGGTCTCTTGAGATAGATTTCTGGGCTCAGCCTGTATTAATAATAACATACATATATCATCAGGGCCAAAAAAGTTAATGGACAAGTAAAAGCTGTTGGGTTCAGATCCATGTGTGATGTACAATAGTAAAGTTTGATCCAAGCCCATTCACAATCTAGGTAAACCAAGATGGTATACATGTATTTGGGAAAAACCATCTGGCAGTAACCCTATGAAAAAATTTTGTAAGCAGTTTCCCGGAAATTTCCGAGATCCCATAACAAACCAATCATGACATTTCAGCCTTTTGAATTTGACATTGATTGACATTTAGATCATGAATATTTACAACTTTTCATTAGACAGTATTTTCATATTTCTATCCACCTGACAAAAAAACAGACTATTCGGCAGGAGAAATACTTTCTGGAAAATGAAACATTTAAAAACAATGTTGGTGTTTGTTATCAAATCAAACCTGCTATCACTTAGTGCCAATATTCCTCCATTTTGGAGATCTCCTGCAAAGAAATTATCTCCCCTGATCGTCTCGTCGATCGTCCGCTAGGTGGCGTGCTCTCCGCGCATGCCCTTCCTCTTTTTCCCATGCTGTGCAAGACCTGTTTTGTGTCAAGGCCGTGCAAAGAGGGGAGGATGGGTTGGGCAAATCAACGTTGATAGCAGGTTTGATTTGATAACAAACACCAACATTGTTTTTAAATGTTTCATGTTTGTGTCTCAAATCTCAACCTGCTATCACTTAGTGCCAGACTCCCAACAGAGGAGGTTGGGTAGCCGGTCTTGTGACTTGCTTTTTGGGTTGAGCGGAGCACGTCTTGTTCTGATTTTTAAAATCTAGTATGCTTAGTAATATCCAGATAATTCCCGTGTCGTATAGAGGCGTAGGGAGTTCAAGGAATTACAAGTAATACGGCGAGAGGTGGACTCTGTTCCTACCCTTTGCTCGTATACTTGGCTAGATAATCAGGTGCCATCGTGATGCCTTGAAGTCCCTTCATCTCCGACATGGTCTGTCTTTCATGCTTACCGAATTGTCGGGATCTTGCTTGCTTGAGCGGCGCCCCCCCCTCTTTTCCTGATGGAACTAGTGGACTATACGTTGGGCTGCTGCTATCGGCCCTAACGTAGTCACCCTGCCTGTTTGTACAGACATGTCCCTAAGATAAAAGTCTGCGAAGGTAGAGTTTACAGTCCAGGCACAGGCTTGGACGATATCGTCCAGTGACAAATTTTTCCAGAGTGGCCAGGACGTTGCAATAGCTCTAATCTCATGAGATGATGCCTTCGACAACAGGGGAGGAGCATCGATGGCGAGTTGATATGTCCAGTGTATTGTCTTCCTCAACCAGGCTGCAACTGTGTTTTTAGTAATGTCTGCAGACGCTCCCAGCTGTAGAGATAGAAACAGGAGACGTCTGGACCCTCTAGTAGAGTCTGTTCTCTGTAAGTAGCATCGTAGAGCTCTCACTGGACACAAGAGTCTGTCATTCTCCAGTGGGCCCACGAAGTCTGTAAGTGCTGGGATCTGATATAGTCTCTGAGCACATGGTCCCAGACGTGTTGATTCATTCTTGGCGATGAATTCCGGAATTGGACGAAAGGATATGGTTTTCCAACCTGCGGTCCATGCCAGGGAACTGCGTTCCAATGCGTGAAGCTCCGAAACTCTAGTGGCCAGAGCAAACGCTGTTAAGAAGACTGTCTTGTAGGACAGAGCCTTGATTGTAGCCGACTGTAACGGTTCAAATGGTGGCTGCAGAAACGCACTGAGTACTACTCCAAGGTCCCATTTCGGTAGTAGTTGTCTTGTCCGGCGGGACTGTAAGGCGAAAGACTGGAGAAGAGCCGCAACGTTAATATCGTGTCCAATATCGATTCCTGAAGTCAATTTTAGGACTCGTGATAACGTAGAACGGTATCCTTCTATGGTGCTTAGCTTGAATTCCTTGTCTCGATGCAGGTGTAGTAGGAAGTCAGCTATCATTGGAACAGAGGCAGTGTCGGGATCGATGTCTCTGGTCCCACACCAGGTACAGAAGTAGGCCCATTTAGCCTGGTAAAGTCGAGAGGTGGATGATCTGTTTGATGTCGCCATCGCCTCTGTAACTGGTCTTGAAAAACCTTGGTCTGCAAGGGATCTCCTGATAATCTGCAGACGTGAAGGTTGAGCCACTGTGGATCGTGGTGCAGAATGTCGTGCCGTTGGTCTAATAGTCGGCGCCACTGAGGTAGCTGGCGAGGGAAGTCGGTCAGGAGCTGAACTAATGACGGGAACCATGGGCGATGTGGCCACCACGGTACCACTAGCAGGCTAACACTGTTGTGCTCTGTTATCTTGTTCAAAACTGCCTGAATAAGCGCTATCGGTGGAAATGCGTAAGCGATCAGGTTGTCCCAGTTGATAGACATCGCGTCGACTGCCCAGGCTTGCGGGTCGAGTATCGGACTGACGAAGATCGGTAACTGAGTGTTGTCCCTTGTTGCAAACAGGTCTACCAGGGGCTGTTCCCAGGTTGATGCCACCTGACGGAAAGCCTCTGTGTGGAGGTGCCACTCCGTCTGCAAAATCTTGTCCGGACGAGAAAGGCTGTCTGCAATGACGTTCAAGTGACCGGGTACGTGTCGTGCTCGGATCCGGCATTGATGAATCTGTGCCCAGGTGAAGAGAGACCACGTCTCCTGGAACATCAGTCGGGACTTCGTCCCCCCCAACTTGTTGATGTAGCTTACTAGTGTCATGTTGTCCGATGCGATCATGAGAGACTTGCCGAACAGTTGAGGGCTCCAGTGGACGAGTGCCAGTTTCACTGCTGCCATTTCCAGCACATTGATGTGTTGTGTCCTCTGTTGTGGAGACCACCTGCCGGATATCTTTAATTCTCCCAGGTGGGCTCCCCAGCCCGTGAGTGATGCGTCGGAGAATATGTTCTTGTCCGGCGTTGCCCAGCGGAGTGGAATTCCGGACATGACATTCTCCCTGGACTGCCACCATTCCAGGAATTGATGCAGATACCGAGGAACTGGAACTCGGGGGTTGATAGCTGGAGCTCGCAGATACGGCTGCAGATGAAATTGTAGCGGGCGTAGTTGAAGCCGTCCGTACTGCGTCAGATCCTGAGTGGATGTCAGCAATCCCAACAGGCTTTGCCAAAGACGTAAGTGTTGTGATGGGGATGATAAAAATCTTCGGCTGACAAGCTGAATTTTTGTCCAACGGTCTTC
>JAVTVY010012091.1:0-53429 GCA_036873755.1 Hanleya hanleyi | reverse complement strand
GGTGCCAATTCGACCAATACATAAGGACTGATGAGGGACACATGTTCATTCTTATATGTACAGACACCATCACCAACACCACCACCACACACTACCAACACACACACACACACACACACCACCGTCACATTCCGCCACCACCACCACCACCACCACCGCCACCACCGCGCGTTGACGGGCGTCAACGCCCGGCGGTGGTGGTGGGAGCTCCCGTGTGGCAGAGCTCTTCGATCGGAGCTCTTGGAGCACAAAGCGTGTGGAGCTCAGATCTCGGAAGTGACATTTGCATATGACCTCTGTGAGGTCACTTTCGCTTCCGTTCACGTGACCGGAACTGACCTTTGACCCCAGCGCGCGCTAACAATACCGGATAAAAATTGCGCGCAGGGGTCAAAGGTCAGTTCCGGTCACGTGAACGGAAGCGGAAGTGACCCCACAGAGGTCATATGCAAATGTCACTTCCGAGATCTGAGCTCCACACGCTTTGAGCTCCAAGAGCTCCGATGGAAGAGCTCTGCCACACGGGAGCTCCAACCACCACCACCGGGCGTTGACGCCCGTCAACGCCCGGTGGTGGCGGTGGTGGTGGTGGTGGTGGAATGTGGCGGTGGTGTGTGTGTGTGTTGGTAGTGTGTGGTGGTGGTGTTGGTGGTGGAGTCTGTACATATAAGAATGAACATGTGTCCCTCATCAGTCCTTATGTATTGGTCGAATTGGCACCCAGACTACGAGGGGCTTTACGTCAGCGGTATGTCGACCTCGTGACCCATATGAAATTGTTAGATAAGGACCCAGTCAATATGGAAATTGAAAGAACAGCGTCGATGTTGAAAACCTCGGGCATGAACTGGAAAGCGGCGTATGTCAGAGCAATAGCACAAAAGAAACATTTGTTCGAACGCATATCATTAAACGACGTTAAAGCGTTAAGAAAGTGTGTTAAGGCGTTGAGACGGGCGTTAAGGCGTAACGACGGGCGTTGACGGGCGTCACTGCATTTCGATGAATTGGTGTCAATTCCATGAAATCGGAGCTTCTGAGCTAATTCACCAGGGCGTTGAAGCGTTAAGCTAAGCGTTGATGGGCGTTACTGTCTATAAAAGCAAGCGTATTTCCAAAAACACGCACAGTCGACGTTCAACCGTCAACATGGCTTATATTTGCTCTGAGTGCGAACGCACGTTCACCAGACATTACGATATGATGCGACACCAGAAAAATATACATGGGATTGAAGACTCCGAGGAGTCCGTTGGGGCGGATGCTGATACAGAGACTGCTGAGAGTGTATCGACTGATACCGAAACAGAGATTGCTGAGAGTCTATCTAGTGATACGGAGAGCTTGACCTCAGATAGTCAGCCTACGTCCGAGGAAAGTGATACCGTGGAAAGTGATGCAGAACCTACCTTCTGGGATCGTATTGTGAGAGCAGCTATCAATACTTACGCTGCAGCGATCGAGGACGCCGGAGAGGATAATTTACAACAGGCGTACACCCAAATGCGCCCCTGCATCAGGAAAACAGCCATGGCGATCTATGAACAGTATACCTTACTACCGCTTGAAATGAAAGGCGACCCCACGCACAGGTCCATCATGAAGACCAAGCGTCGCTTGGAAGAGGCTATGGGGCTACCACCCACCGAGGCCCTGGAAAATGCGATCAGAATGCGCAAACAACTGTTTCAGGACATGCTGCCCGAACAATATCCAGGCCTGCCCGACGACGCTTAGGTCACACCGAGCAAAGATGGAACTTTCTGAAATGGCGACAGACAAGAGCAACCGAAAATACATCTAACGGACAAGAAGGAATATAACAGATGCAGCGCCAAATGGCGGCCTCTGATTGGACAAGAGTTTTCTTGAGTTGTAAACATACCTAACGCGGCTCCCCCAGCGTGGGTATGATGCAACATTGGGGAAAATAAACCATATGAAAAAACCTTCTTGTTGTTGTTGTTCTCTCATGTGTCATCCTTGTTGTTGTTGTTCTCTCTCCGGTCTATATCATGGCGTCAAGGCGTTATGTTAGAGCGTTAAGGCGTAACTACGAGCGTTGACGGGCGTCACTGCATTTCGCAGAATTAGTGACAATTCCATGGAATATCTAGAAAATCAGAACTTCTGAGCTATTTCACCAGGGCGTTGAAGCGTTAAGCTTGGCGTTGGCGGGCGTTGCTACAACATGACACCTCACACGACGCATTCGGACCAAGGATGGTCCATCTCTACACCAAATACCTTCCTTCACTGCCCCAAAATATCCACTTTCGCTACTATTCGTACTGATGACGTCACCGATGAGTAAAGCTCGTGTTCCGCTTTTTATAGTTTCGGGACAAATCCTAATTTTACATACACCCACTCCAGGCAGAACCCGAGAAGCCCGGGGACCGATATTAGCCCTTTGGGATAGGATTGATAGGGGTTTTCCTCTATTGTAGGGGTAAAGTCCGTGTTCCGCTTTTTATAGTTTCGGGACAAATCCTAAATTTACATGCACCCACTCCCCCCTCTCTCAGCAGGCCCCGATAAGCCAGGGACCGATATTAGCCCTTTGGGATAGGGTTGATAGGAGTTTTTCCCTATTTTAGCGGTAAAGTCCGTGTTCCGATTTTTATAGTTTCGGGACAAATCCTCATTTTACATACACCCACCCATGACTTGCAAAATCCTTCCGTGGGGACCCCAAGTCCCCGACTCAAATGAATGGACGGCATACAAGTCCGTACATGCACTCCTAATCACGTGACCACCGCATGATGGAAAAAAAACAGAACCAAGTCAGTACATCCCATACAGTCATACCCAGGTCACGCCCGATTCACGCAGACCGGAAGTGACGTCATACACCTGCGCACTCCCCGTGATGGAAAAAACCCAGACACAAGTCAATACATGCTGCATCCCATACAGTCAGACATACCCTCAGCTCTCTATATACTTGGGACTACTTTCTGTCCGCGGAGGCAGACCGCATCACCGCCAAACCGCATCACCGTGGAGGAATCCCCTAACATGTCTAAACATGATCCAAGGTCAGAGACGGGATGGAAGGATACAGGTCAGCTCAAGTGCACTCAATGACCTTTGACCTCAGTAGAGGCATCCCATCAATGGTACTGCTAAAGGACCCGGATATAGGGCAATCCTTGCGAACGTGCAACAATGTTGCAATTCGGGGAGCCAGGTGTTCGGCACGTGACAACCCCCAACCCAAGCAGACGTCAGCGAAATTCTGGCGGGAAAAGCCCCACAGACAGGTCCGTACATGGCCTATCATGTTCCCACGGACCTCACCGAAAAGACACGGACGTACCCACCGCACCTCACCGAAACATGAGATTGATCTAATCAAAACCCCTCTGCTTTCCCCAAGTGATTGAGACCCATGTGTAGTGTGAATTGGGGAAGAGATAGTTCTATGTGGGATGATCAAGATATACCGGTAGTTGGTTACATTCAGGCATATAGGACAGAAATAGAAATTAATATATCAGTAAAGGGGCATACCTCTGTAAAGTATGGGCCGAGGGGCGCCACTTTCGATAGTCGTCTGACTTAGCACTACTGTAAAATAAGAACCGAGACGAATAAGCTGTACTGAACACGGATCTGCAGATATAACTTGTACATTCAACTACAGATAGCAAAATCGGAGATTATTACATCCGAAAGGGGCATAACTCCATAAGCCGAGGCGAGTAATCCTTTGTTGGCTTGTAGAATACAGGAATATAAATAAGTTTCCAAAATATAGTAGCTATATCGAACACAGTTCTACAGATATAGTTGGTTACATTCAGGGATATAGGACAGAAATAGAAATTAATATATCTGTAAAGGGGCATAACTCTGTAAAGTATGGGCCGAGGGGCGCCACTTTCGATTGGCGTCTGACTTAGCACTCTGTGAAATAAGAACCAAGATGAATAAGCTGCACCGAACACGGATCTGCAGATATAACTTGTACATTCAGCTACAACTAACAAAATCGAAGATTATTACATCCGAAAGGGGCATAACTCCAAGGCGAGTAATCCTTTGTTGGCTTGTAGAATACAACAATATAAACAAGTTTCCAAAATATAGTAGCTATACTGAACACAGTTCTGCAGATATAGTTGGTTACATTCAGGCATATAGGACAGAAATAGAAATTAAAAAATCTGTAAAGGGGCAGAACTCTGTAAAATATGGGCCGAGGGAAGCCATTTTCGATAGGCGTCTGACTTAGCACTATATAAATAAGTGTTGAAAATTTGGTGGTAGTGTCTCAAGCGGTTTTGCCTAAAATGCGGTAACGGACGGACGGACATACGGACGGACGTACATGGCGACGACAATACCCCGAGGCCAAAATGGCCGAGGGGTAAAAACACGAAGGTGAACGACATTGTAGGGAAAAACCCCACAGACGGGTCAGTACATGTCCTATCATGTTCACAGGTCACGCCCCATTCACGCAGACCGGAAGTGACGTCATACACATGCGCACGTGATGGGAAAACCCCCAGCCCTAACATGTCTAAACATGATCCAAGGTCAAAGACGAGATGAAAGGATACAGGTCAACTCAAGTGCACTCATTGACCTTTGACCTCTGTCACGTGATATGCAAATTTCTGAGGTCAAAGGTCAATGCGCGCTCTCCCGTGTTCTATATACATTTATACTACTCACGCTATAATATCTGACTTTAGATTGAAAACCCAACTTAAATAGTACGCTCACAAACCACATGAAATATGATGGTCTGTTTATTACACCTATATGGATGCCCTATTACCAGAAGTCCATAAAAACTACGAACTTCTGCTATTACCTAATCCACATTCGTTTTATTTTACCTGTATATCATTCAAGGACATTATTTCTACGTGAAATCCCAGGGTTCGACGATCCCTCAAAAAACAGATTTCATCCACCATTGCAGTCACTTTTCAGTCACCATTCATCGACTGTGCAAAACAAAGTCAATGTTTACTGTATATATAAATGTTTGTTGTGTAAACAACTTAAATACACGTATATAATGTACAAAAGAGATATCAGATGTCTTACACATGAATATTGTGCTATATTCGTACTACATTTGTCATTCACCATGTGGACTACTGGTCATAAACATTATCTGAAATATAATAATGAACAGTATAAATATTCGTAGTTTTTTTTTTACTTCAGAAAATATTGTGGGTTAAAGTCGGAGTGGGGAAATGTCGGAGTGGGGGGGAAATGTCGGAGTGGGGAAGTGTCTAGTGTGGAAGTGTCCTGGGCACATGGATATGAACGAAAACCACTCCCTAAAAAACTGCTGGGTTCAGTTTCAACTGATCAATGCGATGTAATTTAAAGTTGCTGAGACAAAACCCCTCTTATTATGACCAGCTCGAGTCATTCAGCTTTATATTATATAGGAAAATGAAGAAATTCCACTTTAGGTACAATATTCACCGGACATAGATAGATAGATAGATCATTTATTTGCCATATGTGGCGCCCTCTAGGAGCGAGTATACATTAAAACACATATTTATACATTAAAACTACATATAATCACAGTTTACTTGTATCACAGGTTATGAACATGGAGGTTAAAACGAGACAGGACAATACAAATACAAATATCTACATCAAGGTCATTATTTAGAAAGAAGGGGGGAAAAAATAAAATAAAATAAAATAAAATAAAATAAAATACAACACTTAAAAAAATAGAAGAAAAAAAAAAAATAAATAAAAAAAAAAAAAAAATACTAATAAAATAATAATAAGAAATATCACTAACGGTTGAGATTTAAAAATGTCTTTCTCATTGTAAAACATTCCCGAACATATTTTGCTAACTTTCTACAAAGCCTTGGGTTTTCATTCGTTAGCAACCAATAGAATTGTGCATCGAGGTTCAGGGATATAAATTGTGGGCAATATTCAGCAACCTTTTCAAAGAACTTCTTGCGATATTTGTTGAAATGTGAGCATGTCATGAGAAAATGTTTTTCATCCTCCACTTCGTTACGGTCACACAGGCCACAGATTCTATCCTCTAGCTTAGCTTTTTCATACCGTCCTTGTTCAATCTGTAGCCTGTGGGAGCTTATGCGAAGTGAAGTAAGATACTTTCTATCCTCTTTATCAGTTATGAGGGATAGATATTTTTCTTTTTTAAAATGATGTTTAAATATCTTATAAGTTCTCAATTTGCAAGTTGTATTTGCAATGTCTTCTTTCCATTTGTTTTTAAATTCATTTGACAAGATGGTCTTTACCTTTTTAATGATAAATGTTAAATGGTATAGATGAGGGTTTAGAAAAACATTTTCCATGTCCAGTTTACACATAATAAAATACATGCATTTGCCCCAGTCTGTCCTTGGCAGTTTAGTTATAATATCAAAATTCTGGGCATAAGCCTCATGTAAGAGGGAGCCATTTTCTGCAGAACAGACTCTATACCAGTATTTAACCATGTTTAAGATAATATCCAGATACATAGGTAAGCTACCTAGCTCGCCTAGAACTGCAGTATTGACACTTTTTTTATGTACTCCCAGCAATGTCTTGCAAAACTTGATATGTAGCTTTTCAGCTGTACAGTCTGAAAAATAGTCCAAGGGGTGCCCCTTTGAATTTGATAACTTGAACATTCCCCATATTTCGCTACCATACATTAGAATGGGTTTAATTGTATGGTTGAAGAGATGCAGACCTGTAGAAGTATCAACTGAAAGTGAGTTTAGCTGTTTACAAAGTTTGAAATAGGCCTTAAGAGCCCTGTTATGGAGGTCTAGCTTAGCTTGTGTAAAACTACCAGAGGCACAGAAGACTACTCCCAGGTAGGTATAGCTGGTTGTATGTACCAGTATTTTGCCCCTGTAGTGAAGACTTGTATTGACAACTCTTCCCAATTTATTAAATATTAGTATCTGTGTTTTATCTATGTTAATGTCTAAGCCCCAGTCTGAGCTGAACTGATCTACTCCATCTAGGCATTTTTGTAGGCCTGTTTCAGTGGACGAGATAAGCACAACATCATCTGCATACATCAGGCTACTTATATGACAATTACCTGTGCCCAGCGATACAGGGTCACAGTCATCATTAAAATAAGTAGGCAGATCATTAATAAAGATCTTAAAGAGATTGGGACTCAGTGGGTCACCCTGTCGTACCCCTATCTCATTTCTAAACTCTTGAGTCAGTGTGTCACCAAGGCGAACACGCGCTGATGAGCTACCGTACATATTTTTAATTATGTCATAAAAATTTCCTTTGATACCCAACTTGGCAACCTTGAGGAAAAGTCCTGTATGGATGACGGTATCGAAAGCTTTTCGAAAGTCCACAAAACAGCAATACAATTTTCCGGAAGGTTGACTGATATATTTGTTTATTATTGACTTTAAGATAAACATATGATCACTTGTTCTAGCGTTCCTGGTAAAGCCAAGTTGGGTCGAATGAATAACATTATTCTCCTCTAGGTAATTTTCGAGACGGGAGTTAAGGATGCTATTAAATAGTTTACCGAGGCAACTGTTGATACAAATTCCTCTGTAGTTGTTAGGATCATATTGGTCACCTTTCTTAGGAATTGGGGTGATATACCCTTCTTTCCATTTTGATGGGTAAGTGCCACTGGTGAGAACTAAATTGAACAATTTCAATAGGCACGGTAGCAATTCATGCTGCCCGTATTTGATCATTTCATTAAGAACTTGATCGGAACCAGGGGACTTGTCATTTTTTAATGTTTTTATGGCATCCTGAATTTCTCTTGAAGTAACCTTAAAATCGAGTTGATTGAAGGTTGAGTGTTGTTCCTCAACAAGTAACTGGTTATTGAGATCTTCTATTTTTTCTTTTTTTGACTGGGGGACTGTACTCAGAACCGAAAAATGTTCGTACCATCTATTAGGTTCAATTTTATCCGAGATTTGCGATGCAGAGTTAGGACTGTCTTTAAGAGTATTAAGAAGATCCCAATAAGCTTTAGGGTTTGACTCGTGTAGGGCATTCAGTTTGTCAAACATCTCTTGTTTGAATGCACGTTGTTTTTTTCTTCTAAGTTTATTATATTTTTTTCATATGCGACAAAAGGAACCCTTCAGAAAGGGGTCCCTGGGAAACTGTTGCCTTAACCGGCCTTTGGATATAAGATCTCTGCGCATATGTTTTAGTTCGTTATCCATCCACTTAGGGTCTTTATGACTCCTTTTTGTGATGGTTGTACATCGTTTTTTTAGAGAAAGTTCTGCTGCAGAGATAAAGATATTGAGCAATTGGTTCGAGGCATTTTCTACTTCATTTATACAAAAATTGTTATCAATATACTCAGTTATGCTTTGTTTGATATGTGGATTAATCAGGGCTGATTGATATTTTTCAATAGAGTCATTCGACCAAATATAACGAGAAGGGGTATAAACTGTGTTGCTACTGGTATGTCTGGTATAATTAAAATCTGCTAAAATTCTCAAAGAGAGATTACAGTGGTCTGAGAGTGTAGGGGATAACATACCAACATGGAAGTACATAACATATGACAGTAGTTCCTCACTCACAATACCATAGTCAACAACACTACAACCCCTCGGGGTATAACAAGTATAGTTGCCGTGCTTGTCCCCTAAAGTTCTACCATTAGTCCGGTGGCTTAAGGCCAGATTTTCACTTTATCGTGACAGAGTGGAATAAAGCACCAAACTTGGCACACGTGTCGCCAGAGGCACGGAGAACAATATCAGAAGGGGTGCCCCCGATTTCGAGGTCCAGGAGGCAATATGTGACCCATTAGGGGCCCGGGGTCATTTTGTGCCTATAAATGGCAATATTTATCCCAACGATTTTCAAAACATCATATATTCGCCATTTGTCGGGATAAGAGTCTGAAAATTTCCACACTAATAGTGTTGGCAAACGTCTAGCGAGAAATGCAAAGTAATCCAAGATGGCCACCATAATGACATTACAGCTACGTCAGAACCGAATATGGTCAATTTTGACGAATTTTCGATTCGAAATTTTGGATTATTTTTTTCTTCTTATTTTTCTTTTCTTGGTGTTAAGTATACAGTAAATATTAGAAAATAATCATATATAACTGACTCAGATGGCACGGCAGCCCCTGACTGACCTTTGCCAAACTGGGTCATGTTGGATCCTTACTTATGCATAGCTACCAAGTGTCATACTAATATAGCGCTAGACTTCCATCTACACATTTTTTAATACGTTATTCGGGATCCCTGCTGCTGAGGGTGAAGTGGCGGCGCCAATGCGAAAGCTATGGCCGCTCTTGCATATCGCCCCAATCTATTAAAGAGGGTCAATGCCGATTAAAGAGATTCCGTTTTTTACATGAGCTGAGAAATAGGCAGCTGAAATGGGCGCATCCTCTGGAAATTGGAACCGGCCCGGCCTCGAATGTGGAATATGTAACCGAAAATAAGCATGTATTGCTTGAACTGGACAATATCTAATATTATCAGTATAAACAAATGAATTGGTTTATGGGATATGTTGTGTTTGAAGTTGCGGATACTAATGTGCATGCTTTGTAATGGGCCAGATTGATTGGTGAAAGAGACATTGTTGTATTAAAGAACATTGATATTGCTGTCTTGTTCTGAACGATCTGTCAATTCACTAACGCGTAAGAATGCATGATATGCTACCATCATTGCTCGTAAAGAATTACATGGATACAAGGTGGGGTATAGCATAAAATATCTTCTGGAGGATATCCTTAGTTATGGGCAATCTGGTATCCGGCCATGTAATTTTGACATGCCCGTAAGTAGCTTTTTGGCAAGGAATAACTGCGCAGGATCGTCTACTGCAGCCGAATTGTGCGCATAACTGATAGCCGATACGAATGTATAAGCTGTGGAGGGTGCATACTTGTTGAAATGCAAGAATGTTTTGAAGGAAACCAACTGTGACGATGAGATGAGGAATATCTTACTGGCACACTGACCAGTTTTATTGAGGAAATCTCTGCATACTTGTATACTTGAAAAACAACAGACAGGGTATTGGGTGCGACGAGCAATTGAGTCAAGGCGCTAGAGACAGCGCTCCCTGAATTGTAAACTCGAGAGTTTGTCAGGAATAAGATTGTTCCGAAATATGTTTTGATCTGAACAGTATGTCATTTCGAAGGCAGGCAACTACTAACTGACGCACTAATTTCAACCAATTTCAAGAAAGAGACGTTGTGATTTGCCAGTTTATGGCCCCAAAATTCTACGGCAAGCACTGCTTGACCGTGATGTGGGTAAGATGTGCTGGTCATTCTTGGTCTATCCACGAGGATCCGAAAACAGCCGCCAAACCCAAGGTACCAGCAGCGTCGAAATCGGATACCCAATTTGGAGAAAGAAAATTAATTTCCGTTGAAAGACTCCAGGAATACAAGCCAGGTATTAACATAGGCTCTAGCTTTATTCAAGCGAATGTGATGGTGAGCCTGTGATACAACTTTTGTTAAATTCTATCAGGTAGCGGAGAAATGCCCTGCCGGGCACGACGACTTTACGAGCAAAATTATGCGAGCCAATGAAAGACTGCAGTTCCACAAGGGTTACCTTTTTGCGACGCGAGAATTCCCTCAGCATGCTTTTCAGTTTATGAATTTTGTCTTCTGCAAATGAAGCTTTCATAGTCCTGGAGTCCAGTTGAATCCCATGCATAACCATAGTAGTTGATGGGTAGTAGGTCTTAGCATGTTGGATTGGAATGCCCAAATACTCACACAAGTAAGTGAAAGTGTTGAGAATTATAGAACAGTGGCTAGCGCCATTTGCACCGACGAACATGAAGTCGTCCAGTATGTGGCTGACCTCTGGTATACCGAATTTTGTAGCCATAACCGATTGCAGAAAATGACTTGAGCTCTTTAATATTTTACAGGATGTAGATCATCCCATGGAGAGGCACCGACACATAAATGCGGAAGGCATCATATAAATAGATTTTTGCCATCAAGCTTTAGTGGCCATGTTTTTGAACTAGTACAATCGCAATAACTAACGTCTACATATTCAACATATCAGGTACTGTTGAATCGCACCGTTAATAGACAAGGCAGATTTTCCAGGGTAAGATAAAGTATTAGGTTTCTTTCTGGGGACTAAGCCTAATTTTAGCAAACCTGATTGTCAAAAGTAGGAGTTTAGAAGGGACCAGCAACTCGACCTTTCAACAATTCTTTGTCTAATTTAGCTTCTACGATAGCAGGGGTTTGAATAACAGATGAACGATTACGCGAGACAATAAAGGCATATTTTCTTGAGTATCAAATATGGAAACCGTTTGTGAAACATGAAACAAGTGAAACAAGTAAATCTACCTCAGGGTAGTTACTTAGCACAGTTTTAGCCCGATTCCAACCGATGTTGGAAGAGTAACTCCCTTTGCCGCTTGAATTACACATGCTAATTTACATGTAAGGAGCCGGGAAGAATCCAATTGGCAACATTTGATGTAGTTCACAACCGTGGCATGTACGATAACCTGAAGTTTCATCCTTTGAAACAGATTTGGTTTTAGTACCGATAATCAGCACTGAGGATGGCGCGCTGGTGGCCATATTGGATATCTATAGAAAAGAAAATAGACAATAAACTTCATGCCTGCTTGATCGAGTCAATCATAACAGAGCTTCATGTACAGAAACCTCTCAATGGATTAATAAACATATATGATATATATTAGCATATATACAAACGCACATACATGTGTATAGCAATAATACCATTATTGGGGACGCTCTGGCGGCCATATTGGATATTCAACGGGTAATAAAGTTTCCAATCATCATTATTATTTTCTTCTCGAGTCCGTCAGGCTCATAGAAAACCAAACCTCGTGTAAAAAGGTGATTCAAGGTGTCGAATAGTCGCCATCAGGAGGATACTGTATGTATTATGGCGGCCATATTGGATTTATTCAAATTAAGGGCCTTCCACCTCCTGTAGAAATGGGCACCCCTTCTGAGATCATTTCTTATGCCCAAATGAGCCTCTCTGCAAAATATAGTGCTTTATTCCAGTCAGTCACGATCTTGACCTTAAGCCACCGGACTAGTTCCAAGAGCAAGCATATCCGGGAATGAGGGCTAGCAAGCATGTTACGTTGTCTCAGAGCAGCACCAGTAATTTGTCAATAAGCAATTTTTGAGGGGAAAGAAAACAGGTTTTGTTTTCCCTCCAGACTAATGGGAGTCTGCCCTTCGTCACTGTCGAAGGTGATAAAGCAACAATATGAGAGCACATTGAGCATGTCTGCACACTGGAATGGCAGAGCAGAAAGGAAGAGGCTCTAGGATGAAGCCAGCCATTGGCTCGGGAGTACCAAATGTATAGCGCTGCCCATCAGTCAGCAGCAAATTTTGATCTTGCTATTTTAATTACCCCATTAGATGTACTGGGGCAAGCACCAAGTCAGACTAACATCAGCCCCGAGGAAAACCATGGTTGTTAGGCTACTGGATAAACTACATCCAACAAGTTACTTATCATGATGGGAGCTCAGGTGTTCAGCTTTAAGCATCTAAAAATCTAGGATACAGGCTCCACTGACATGTTGACGACCAGTCGTAGGATTATATAAAGAGAATTATTCATCTTCTCCAACATAATTTACACAACTGAATAGCAGATGTTAGAATCCTGATTATACCATGTATTTAGTGTTTCCTTGTACATACTAATTCCTGTCGCATCAATAAGAATCAGGAAGGATAGTTGTATACAAACATTAGGAGATTTTCACTCCAACCTTCACAGCAATATACACAGATTCTCCATCAGTAGTGAAGAGGAGCTGCACAAGTTGATAAACACACAGGTGGAAATTGGAGGCGTTCAATCCACAATATGACCCAAAATAAGAGCAGAATTAGACATGATTGATGTTAACCTTGTCGTGTGTCTGACTCTCTCTAATGAATAGACTCAAATAAAATATTGGTCTGATGCTGCTATCAATCATGGTCCACAAAAAAAACGAAACATTAGAAATATCCTTACCACAGATTAATTAAATGAAAGTCTCCCGTACATTGAAAACGTAACGTCAACAGGCCACGGCATGGAGAGCAATTCTAAGCGAGATTCTGTCGAAAGGTTAACCCGCCCACCAATTGTCCTGAAAAGACATTTTGACTTGGCCCCCAGGTGGCACCAACTATAGGTGGATTAACATGTAAAACAATCCCAGTCTTTTCGATGAGCAAAATAAGGACTAGTTGTAAATCACTCTCCTGAAATGCTTTGGGGGAGCGGTAGCTCTCTTTGTCAATTTGCTATTAAAGATCTTTTATAAAGCTATTTTAATTATTTTAATATCATTAATTAGTTTACCTTTTTTTTTAAATAATGAACCAAAAAAATTGTAAATATCTTCTATGATATATACATGTACATATTATATCTTCTATCAATCTATGATTATTTCAAAGACGAATTAAAAAAATTTCTTACAGATAATGAACTTTGAGTTTATATTTAGATTTGAACTTTTTTTTCAAAGTTTCTGTTCACCTATTACTTAGTATAATTTAAATGGATTATATTTATCAATTTTATGTAATTTTCAGTTTTTTAATAAATTTCCAATGTACATGTATGTAAAGTATTCTAAATATTTTGAACTTGGTATATACTATTTTTCGTCGCAATGATGGCATTGTTTATTTTTAGAATTTACAATTCATATCAAATCTATTTATTGGGTTCATCTTTCTCGGACCCAGAATGTGCAAGAATGGATATTCCATGGGCCTTTTCTTCAAGGTGCCTCAAGATATTACTCTTCGTTACGGATTTAGTACTCTCTACATAGCTGTCAAAGGCTTTTTTGGCCGCCCCGCGAAGATTAGGATGTCCGGAGATCTTGTCTCTATACCGTGCACATGCTTGCACCAGATGAATGTGACGTATACTGCCGACCATCCGTCTCTTCGGTTGTAAAACCAATGTGTTGTTGAACGGCTGTTCCCCAGTTGTTGAAGGTTTTCAACTCTACTTTGTTTCCTTTCGGAATGCTTGCCACTGCTAAAGAGACGATATGTTTAACAGGATTATCGCTGGAGCAATACACGGAGGCTGCATGTCACATGTACGCCAGTCTCCTCCAGCTCTCGTAGGTACAAACTGCCAGCTCAGAGATAACACATGCTCGCTTATTTCCCTGTAACAGATGATGAACCAATGATTGCGCTCGTTGTCTTAATAAGCCAATCTCGCATCACTTTGCAAATGGTTTTTGGTCAGGACGTTTGCGATATGCGTATGTCAAAGTCTAAGTTTATTTCCGCTTTCTGTTTGAGTTTTATCGGAGGTACTCTCATTGGAAATTATAGTTTTACGCGAGGCGATTCTGTTTTTTTTTTATGATACCATTTTGCGGGATTTCGTTACACATATGGGCGAGTGATAAATCGGTCGCCTGGAGGTCTTTGGGCATGTGTGGGCGAGAGCGCGAGCGATCGCTCGCCCTTCCTTGAAAACACTGCAATCCAAGCGAGATCTTGAACCAAGTATGCACACATACCAATTTAGGAAGAAACCATTCAGTTTTCAGAAGTTACTGTCCAAAAACGAAATTTTAACTTGAACCTGAGGTGGATCGGCATGAAAAGTGAAACAATCTCAAGCTAGCTCTTGAGGCAAGGTACCCACATGCCAAATTTGGAAAGAATGCCTTCAGATTTTGAAAACTTATTGTACGGAAACAAGATTTAGGAACGGATGGACACCCATCCCCATTCACTTCTTCGGGCCAAAAATGAAGAATGTATTTAGCATACAGACTACTGAACACATTTTGTGTTTCTAAAACACAGGCATTTTCAGTTATATGACAAAATTGAAAATGGCAATGGATGGACAGACAGACATACATGAAAATGACAATACCCCAAGACCATTTTTGGCTAAGGAGTAAATAATTTGCAACAGGAGACAGGACTAGTGGTAATAGTGGTAAAATATCTGAGTGTTTTTGCTGGATGGCCCTGATGACCCCCGAACAGCTGGATTTCTATAGTATTTCACCAGTGATGTCACACAGGATGTCTATTTTCCGACAGGGAGGATATCCTTGTCAAACAGGGTAGTGCGGTGTAGTCAGAGTCAGGAGGATAGTGTGCAGTGTACACTGCAACTACACTGCATCAACTGGAGGAGTAGTCTGCAGTGTAGCTAGGAGAGTGTCCAAATTATTTAAATGAGGCTAGAGTACAGTCTGAGGAGTACTCCTCTGGTGCAGTGTACTCCTCTGGTGCAGTGTACACCTTGGGTGCTGTGTAGGTGGCAGCGCACTGCTCTGCCTACACTGCGGACTACACTGCACCAGAAGAGAGTCCCAATTATTTAAATAAGCCTCCAGTGTGGGCAGAGGAGTACTCCTCCAGTAGATGCTGCAGTGAATGTAGCCGTGTAGGCTGAGGAGTACCCAGTTACAATTATCATGGTGTATGATATGATAATCATGGCATTCAAAGGATTAGTTAATTGAATATGATAATACAATGTACATAACTCTGTTTGGTGAATAGATAGCAGCCTACAGCTCAAACCTATAAATATAAAACATTCAATACTCATTTAGATGCATGCATTATTAACATTCTGATTGTATTCACCACATGCACTTGTACAAGTGCACTCACAAGACACTATAATGACTAAATTTGTGTTTCAAGAAAAGGATTGGTACATGTAGGCCTACAACAACTCACTGCTACTTTACTACGTTAATTGTATGAATATCCTGGGGCATTTCCACTGTGACAGACGGGACAAAAGATAACATACACGGAGTGATCATATAAACTTTTATTATAAACTATTGCAAAAAAAAACTAAAATAAAACTGTCATTTCTAAGTCAAGTGGTTGTACTTCAAACCCAAGCAAAAATATTAATTCAACTCTTACTAATTAAATCTCAGTAATTAAAACTGCAAAATGTGACAGACGGGACATGCAAGGACCACGCATATTGAGCAGTAGTCATTCGGCATGAAAATCTATCTCACTGCAAATTCAGTTTGAACTGTAAATCAAATGAAACTTAAGCACAATACACAGTAAGTCAGAAACAAGTGTCAAAGTTTTTTCATCAGTCCCATTTTTTCTGGAAATTAATTATTAACCTGTGTGACAGACGGGACAAATTTTGTGCCAGCCGGGACATCATCTATTATCACAATATCAGTATCCTTGTGGATAGGATTTTGAGAAGAATGAGGATTCCTGAATGTTGTTAAAGTTGATACAACCCTCTTGAGTTAAAAATTATGGGTAAATTTGGCATAACAGAATTATTGCTTTCATAGCTGTACCACACGGCACCACGTTCACACTCAAATTTGTCAACCTTGCCCCCTTCTGTTACCTGTAAGCATCTTATTTGGAACCGTGCATGATTCTTTATTATGTGAAAAACAAATTCTGTTTTGCACAACTGTTGTTTGATTTACCAATTTGGTCCATCACAATTTCAATTGGTTTGGTTGCATTTTGTAGCAGAGCATGTATTGACATCTATAACCATCTGAAATTCAATCTGTTCACTGGTACGAAATTTAATATTGTATGTAGTAAAAATACATGCAAACAGCTTTTCATTCCAAATATGCATGTATGATGCATGTACTTAGATTAGAAATACCTGATATTAATCCAATTTTAATTCATCATCCACATTCAGTTCAAATATGAGATATACAACTCAAGCTTTCTTTGAAGAAAGTTTTCTATTTTCAAGTTGTGAAAAATTTGCTAATTTTTTGTGGGCCAGGTCCATGTACTGAGCTCAGTTGCTTCATTGTTTCTTTTTTCAAACATTGTAACAAGTTTGCATCAGCTTTTAGCTTTATTCAAGGAATCGTCTTCAAATTACTACTTTGTCCCGTCTGCCACATACTTTGTGACAGACGGGACACACTTAATGAAGGTATAGATTTTAAAGTAATTACCCGGAGAAAAAATAATCACTTGATAAATGTTTACAATTACTATAGGAGATAATGTTTACAGTTAATTACATAATAGCCAAGAAGAATTTTATGAGAGCAATAAAATGCATTTTTTTGTGACAGACGGGACATTTTAATCGGCCATTTTGTTTTTTTAATAAAGCAAAAAATATGCAAGATATAATGAAAATTTCTTCAGTTAGGAAAAATATATCCAATACTTTGATACAAAATGATTGAAACAGCTTCATTGCAGAAATTGCTGAGAAATAAGGATAGTTTGGAATTCTGCCATCTTCTGAATCTAAAACAAACAAAAAATTCATCGACCTTTGACCCCTAATTCGCTGCAAACTGAATTTTCAAAAAAAAATGTTTTTTTCTGAAACTTGTATTCATGTAGTTCTTAAAATATCTTACTTAAGTGACAAAACAGAGAATAAAATTTTGATGTTGGTGCAGCTTATTCACTAATGAACAACTTACATGAACACACAATCCTTTTACCTGTAGTAGCATTGGTGTATGCCTCGACTAGCAACACCTACTGCGATATAGACAATGTAGCTAAAAGATCCCCCATTAAAATCCACCCTCCATTCCAGCCCGAATTCTATGTATGTCTCGTTCGTTCTAAAGCTCAACCCAGTCTGACGATCTCAGAACATGCAACGGGGCATGCCAGTTCTAGGTTCTGGCCCAAACCGGTTTGGAGCAATCTCCTGGCATGTACGATTTATTTCGAGGTAACAGGGCTAGCAGTTTGGATCGTAAAGCTATCCCTGCAACACCCCTCCCCGTTTTCTTTTTGGCGAAGGTGTTACTTCGCCTAGATAGAACCCTTCTCGTCGCAGGCAACCGCCGTTCTAGCGCTGCCAACGATTACTAAAACACGAGACAAAGACGTGAATTCTCCATGTTATATCACATGTGTCAAAATCCGTAACATGCAGTGTACAAAAGTACACTGCGCTCTAAAAATACCCAACTTCAATAAAATGGTAACCATCCCACTAGTGCAGTCTTATTACCAGACTGTCTATAATTACACCCAAACCCACTAAAAATCTCGTTCAAATGGTCAGTCTCATGGGACTGATCACTTTATTTCTCAAAAGTATAATCGGCGGGCCAGCCTACCAGCTTTACGGCCCAAATAAATACAATCGGCCGCATGGGACTGCTCACTTTAATTCTTAAAAATATACTCTGCAGGCCAGCCTACCAGCTACATGGCCGCAATAAATACGAGAACATTATCCAAACCAGGACTGGTATCTAGACTATAAATTGGCAGGCCAGCCTACCAGCTACATGGCCGCAATAAGCACCAGTCGTCATAAAATCCACTACTGGAACAAGCCTCTAACCTACTGGCTGTCCAGACTATATATTGAACTCCCCATTCTCCCTCCCCTAATAATTTCAAGGCTCGCCTTCGTCAGCAGCCAACAATTTCGAGTGGAAGGGCCCTTCCAGGGCGTACGCACGAAGAGTCAGAAACGTGTGCGCGCACTACACGCCACTGATCCCATGGTACATACACTCCCGCAAACGGCTACCCACCAGAGAGAATGTTTGCAGAGGAAACAACCATAATTGCTACACCTCCACAGATATCAAGCTCACATTCACAAAATCGTTGAGCTCAGAACTAGAACAGGGTTGAGACTATAATCGAATAGTGACGCATGTATTCACTCCCGAGTGGTGGCTATCCTGCCCCACCGGATTCACAATAACTTATACACGCATTGTACGACGGTTCGGAGACAACTCGCCCCGGGGCTCCATGACGAAGACACGGGGGAGGAAGAGGGCCCATCTCCCTTAACCCCAGGCCTCCGACATGGCTAACCGCACTAATCCAAGTCACTCCATATATTAACTTTACCACAAACTTCAATGAACGTGTCACATAGCTTAACACACACAGAAACCCCCACAAAGAACACACAATTATACAATCTCAAACAGAAATCACATAGAGACGCGAGTGACGCGTATATCTACCGCACAGAATCTTCACACACAGAAATTATCTAATCACACAGCAACCATCGAACCCAGGCGTCCAGCACCCGGTTCCCTCACACAGATTACATAAACACCTAGTTCATCACAACGCATCATATACTCCCATAACACACTACACGTATAGCGCCGCAGCCCACATCACAATTTCCAAACAACATCCAACTTCCGACTACACACCAGAGTTCTCCAACACACACCAATAGTTCCAAAATACACATTACATTACAGAACACATCACGAACGATTTGGGTCTAGAATTTTATATATTTTTTTTCTTGAATTCCACAATGCCTCAAACAAACATCCTGTACATCAAAATCAAATCAACCCCCAAATAGGATAATTTCACATAGAAAATCAAAACCAAATACAATATATCCATCACTGCATACACGTGATGGTACACATCCATATATCTCCACCAAGCTGACACTATACTACATCGCTTCAGACGCATACACAAAATGCGTCACCAATGGCCCATCAACTAACTTCACCATTTATCAGTTACTGGCAGAGCGAAATGGAGCCCACATTGGACAAGTCAACATTCCATAAAAATTCAAACTGCAAAAACCTTGGTGTCTCCAATAACCAAGGTTTTATCCCTAAAATCTACAACACATCCATAGGCTGATAGGAAATCGAAGCCTAGCAACAGGTCGTCAACCAAGGGTGCCACCACTATATTTCCAGTACAGTGAAAATCGGACATGGATAATGGGACATGCCGAACTAGCATTCCCATACTGGTCATTCCTCGGAATGCACCAGTCAACCGAATAGGCGAAGACGACAACCCCTGAAGACCCAATCTAGCAAATAGATGTTCACTCATGACGGTGACTTGGGCGGCCGTGTCTACCACAGCAGTCACCGGCACAGACCCAACCTTAACTGGAATGGACATCGCCCACCCCTGGGAACGAGACAGTGTAACATCTCTGACTGCTGCAGTAAGTTCAGTAACACCTGCCTCGTCTCTCGTGGACGACCTCACCCCGTCATTTGCAGTTGCTAATTCAGCCCACCCATCTAAACCACGTCTAACAGGACAAAAACGGCTTATGTGACCGGGTTTACGGCACGAGTAACAGAGTCGTGGTGGACGGAAGGGTCGCGATGACCGACGGCGAGGGGACCTCATATTTATCCCTTCCCCTTCTGCCTTACAAGCATCAGGAAAAGTCTCCCCCACTGAATCAACATTAACAGTCCTACATGTAACCGTTTGAAAACTCAAGTCTCTCAGATTATATCGTGAGGAGTTCACATAACGCAAGGCTTCCGAGATTGTTGTGGGGCTCTTTTCCATAGCAAATCTCACAGCCAGTATTTCCCTGCATCCCCTGAGAAAATGTTCCACCGCTACCGACTCAATAATTTTTTCCGGTGCATTCGGATACCCGTCCCTTGCCAACCTAGCACATCTGAAAGCAAACTCCTCTAAAGTATCCTCGGGGCCCTGCACTTCCGCTTGCAAACGCTGCCTAAATACACGCGGAGGTTCCTTGCTATTATAATGGCATTCCATTTCTTTGAGGAGCATATCAAACGAGGTTTTGACTGCCTCTGATTGATAGCTGTAAAACACCATGGCATCGCCATGCATACAGTCCGTCAATTTCTTAAGACACTGGTCTTTGTCCCACTTTCTACTTTCAGCTTCCACCTTAAATTTAACCCTAAATGGAACCCAGTCCCCTCTGGTCCCTGAAAACACTAAAGTCTTGGGAAGCCGGGGACTTTGGCTACGGTAGCGTTCTCGGGATACCTGTCGTTCGGTTGATCTCGATCTGGACGAGCATTCGCCACATTTACTAGGAGAGGCCTCAACCTCCCCCTCGGTATCAGTAGCGGACACATCGGCCAGATTCCCATTATCTATATCCCTTCGAAGATATTGTCCCCCTAACATAGCATTGTCTAAAAACAATTCATTCCGATTTACTGGGCATTGGAAGTTCGGAGCTGAAGTGTGGCCACTGGGCGGTAACTGATTGACATCCCTAGTGTCGTCTGGAAACGCCAGACCAGCGTCCAGTCCTGTTGTTCCATTTAGATCTATTGGACATGGGGGGTCGGGAAGTGCCGCTGATGCATTCACTTGAACATGTGGTTCATTTTGTTGAACACGGGCTGCATTCAACTGATTTGCAGTCTCTCCCCCACCCTCAATCAATTGTTCAGGTCTATTATTCAGAACAATATGTGTTGGATCCGCCTGACCAGCGTTCCCCGTTGTCTGTCCAGACGTCGCATGTGATGAAATCTTGCTTGGAGCACTAAGCAATGTAACAACAGTCCTCATATCTAAACCTACTTGTTCCATCTTATCATCAACTTGCTTCAACTTACCACCAACTTGACCTATTTGAGTGTTTACTTGTTGACCTAGTTGGTCAACTTTAAAATCCACTTGTCCTACTTTAGTTTCCACTTGTCCTACTTTAGTATCCACTTGGGTCAATTGGCGTCCATAATTATCTATCTTTTCATCCAATTGTCCCAAATGAAGCTCATATTCCTTGATATTATCATGCAACTGGTCCATTTCTACATCCAATGCATCTACATGGCCCGTTATTCCAACTTTCCATAATCCAATGATTTCTTCAAAACGACGGTCAACCAAAGCATTAATGTATTCCGGACTTCCCGACAATTCTAAACCTATAATCTGCCCCTCTAGCACTAGATCGGCTATATGCCCGGCACTAAACTGAGTCGCCTGCATAAAATGCTTAAAATTAACCAACCTGCCCTCTTCCTGCAAGGCTACCACACGTGCACTTCGACTACTCCCCACCCCTTTCAATTTTTGCAGTGCTTCCTCTGTGGCCACTGACACATCAATGGGCCCTAAATCTGCCATGTTAACAAAAGTGGAACGATATACGGTATATGCAAACAAGTCCAAAAAAATAACGAATACCCAATCAAAATCTAGTCAAATAAATTCAAATATATCAGACTTTCAGTGAGTTTCCTTCTAGAAACTCACTAAAGCAACTGAAAGACAGCCCACATTGGTATGTCCACTACAAAACAACAAATCTTACACCAAAATAAATAGCAGTGTCAACTCCTCAAATTCGGTGAATGAAAACAAATATTTAAACATGTGCAGGTTCGAGTTCAAACTGACGAAACACTTTTATGAACCAAATTAATTGTGCCTAATCGCCATATCCATTAGGAAAAAAAGAAAAAGAACAAGACCCATCTCTAGAACAAGTGCAACACGTGTTACCACACAGTCAACACGCTGTTGCAACTTCTCTATTAATCTTGCACTATTTCAATTTACAACTAATTATGAATAGGGCACTAAAGAAACCCAGGGTGGGTCTGGGGGGGGGGGAATCAATTATCAATTGTGCCCGGAAAACAAAGTCAGGCCACCTGTGCTTAAATTAACACAGTTTTCCGTGCCTGGAGGAATACAACACAGAATACAAACTAGATTTTAAACTCGACCACATCGAGGAGTCAATAACTCCGAGTTGAAATACAAACAGGAAATAGCCCGTCTCGAGATGGTAAACTGCATCAAAATTTTAACTCATGAACAACCTTCAGTCTATCATTCAGACCCCTCAAGGATGAACATAGGCAAGTTCCCATTCAATTAAATTTCATAGCTTAATTTCCTAAACTGATCCAAGAGAAGGGAGCAAACAGACAGGATATATAAATTATTAACTCAATTCAAAAGGATTGAAGGGAGTCGGATTACTATTGTCGCAGTGACAACACCATGGCTTCGCCATGAGTACTATAGTATATGGCAGCGACAACACCATGGTATCGCCATGAATGTGGCTCGCATGACTGATAATGCCCCAAGCTGTCAACTGAGCAATCAGAATCATGTATTGGACAACCAAAATGTAGGCAATATATATATATTATTTAGCCGACCAGTTGACAGCCGACAAACCGTTCAAAAAATGTATATATATATATCTTGAAACAGAAAAAACGGGTTTCGCTTTTATCAGGACGGGAAAAACGTTAGCAGAAGACAAAGTCACATTGACCCGCGAACAATCTGAGCATTTACTATTGTATTCCAACGCCCAATTGTATTCCAACTACAGATTTCTCATAAACGTTGACAAATCTCCAATCCCAATCCAAAGACCCATAAATACTAACACATAGCAGAAATCTCACACAAAAATCAATCTCAATTCAATCGTACAGAAACACATAGACAACACCACACAGTAACACCTGGAGTGACAATGGACAAAAACTTCCATAAAAATATGATTCTCCCCGATATACAGGCTCTATATGATAACCCCGTAAAAATATTTGACAATTGTATAACTCTGCCAGGCTCAAATTGCATTCAATATCACCGAGTCAATTTATCTGGTTGTCACCAATCCACTGGCCACGAACGACCAAAATGCCACTACTAATAACACTTCGCGTTTATCACAGAATAATAATGCTGTATATACGACGACACCAATTGCAATAAATGAATAGAGTAAATCCACTATTCCCAAGACCTGTTGACTAGTTCAACTGGCTAAATACCAGGAATATATTTAATAGTACGGGCCGAAATGAACACTTCCGAGTCCCTCAAAGAGACGAGCGATTAATTGCCCCATTACACAGATCTATATATATACTGTTGACAGTGCTAAATTATACCGCATTGGCCGTACTATAATAACACAGTGTGCCTATCACAGGTTAATAATACGGGTACTCTATATACAGCGACACGAAGTTTATTGAATGCATACGACCGATGCACTGTTTACGAGAAATGTTGGCTAGCTCAGCCGGCTATATACCAGAAAAATATTTGATAGCGTGGACTGAAGTGAACACACTAGTTTCATAACGAAAGACGGGGAAAACTTCTAACCGGCCCCTACATGTATATCACACAGACCAGTGTGGTCATATTGTCAAATTTCACTATTGCGTAGCTAGCCTATCGGCCGAGACAAAAAAACCTGTCTAACACAATACACAGCCTGCCAGCCGTGAAAAGATTTATACAAAATTATCGCGACCAAAATAGCCCAATATCAGGATGACCGACTCCCGGTAAACAATTCTACATACACTCAACCTGTGCAAAGCCGGCCAAGTAAACAGGGAAGGTGGGGAACGCGAAGTGAGAGGACAAATGGCCGACTTCCACACCACGTTTGTTTACCGAGATTTTCGCAGTCTGGTTCACAGGCGTAAATTCTCAACCGTTACAAATTAATTTTATCTCTGATCACCAGATGTAGTAGCATTGGTGTATGCCTCGACTAGCAACACCTACTGCGATATAGACAATGTAGCTAAAAGATCCCCCATTAAAATCCACCCTCCATTCCAGCCCGAATTCTATGTATGTCTCGTTCGTTCTAAAGC
Organism: Hanleya hanleyi; assembly: GCA_036873755.1. NCBI lineage: Eukaryota > Metazoa > Mollusca > Polyplacophora > Lepidopleurida > Hanleyidae > Hanleya > Hanleya hanleyi. The sequence goes on along the minus strand of JAVTVY010012091.1, from coordinate 28,997 downwards.
TCAACCCAGTCTGACGATCTCAGAACATGCAACGGGGCATGCCAGTTCTAGGTTCTGGCCCAAACCGGTTTGGAGCAATCTCCTGGCATGTACGATTTATTTCGAGGTAACAGGGCTAGCAGTTTGGATCGTAAAGCTATCCCTGCAACATACCTTCTACTTTGTCGGAGTTTGTCCTCCATAATGAAAGTTCTACATAACACAAAAGAAGATCTAATCACCCACCACTTATGACAAAAACTTCACTTTGCCCACCTTTTTCAAAATCAGTTACTTGGTGATGTTCAAATCTACCATTCTACAGGAGTAAGGGGTGTACCTCGGGCAAAGGAAACTAGGTCAGAGTTTGCAGTGTACCCAGAGGAGTAGGCAGGCAGATGGTAGAGTCTCTGCAGTGTAGGGAAGAGTCGATGATTTCAAATTGTGTCCCAGCAGTGCAGTGAAGGGCATGTGTGGTGAGGAGTAGGAGGCTTCATAAGAGTCAGAGTCTGTGCAGTGTATCGAGGAGTACTCCTCTGCAATTGCATATTCGAGTACTCCTCTAAGTACACCTCCGGGAAGGAGTACGCCTCAGTTTGCTGAGGGTAATTATACCTTGTACGGTTTGTGTATTTTTGAAACTTTTTCTGTCCTACATGTATTACATACAGTTTACTCACCGTAGAGTGTAAGGACAGTGGTAGGTCTGTCCTGGAGTCTCCAATAACAAATGCACTTGTAAGGTCAGGAGGTCAGTGACACCTTCTATAATCCCAGCCAGATTTCTGAAGGTAAAAGTAGAGAAGAGTTACAAGGGGGCAGTACATATGCAAAACAAGTCTGTATTTTTGACTCTGCTCCCCCATTTATGCATGTTGTATAAACTTTTTTTAACTCTCCCCACCCCTCGCATCAATCTCCCCACATGTAAAGAACAGATCGACCCAGAGCCATATTCATTTATTATTCCACATGTCCACCAAATATATGGTTTCAGCCCCATCGCATGTAATTCTGAAAGTACGAAAGGAAACTACTTTATATAGAACATAAACAATCTGACAAAAAGAAAAGAACATCACTGTTTTATCAGTGTGTCCGTCAGAAAAGACAGCCCGTACCAACAAGGGAGCACTGGCCTATAATACGTAGATGGTCTATACTCATAGCTGCTATTTATTCAGCGAGTTGAAGATCGATGAACGCCTCAATGAAACATTTGCATGCATCTTTGCTTCAACTGCCAGGCCCCCAAAACAAGGTTGAGTGAGTGGATATGATTTAACATCGCTTTCAACACTATTTCATTCATTTCCCAACATTTGGTTCCTATTCCTTTTCACACACAGAAACCACACGGGTAGGGTCCGATTCCTTTTCACACCCGAGAACCCCACGGGTGCCCCAGTTAGTCGCCTCTTACGACAAACTCTCTGAGGGGCCTATTCTTACCATGAACTGGAGTGTGCACGACACCCTAGGTCAATCCCCGGGAGCCCCCACAAATCATTATACCCCATCAGTGTGGCAACTCGATACTGCTATTCAACCTGGACATCCGTTCAAATTTTTAAATGCTGGGCTCTGGCATATTACTGCAATGTAATTGTATGTGAACAATTATTGTTCCTTATGTTACCTTTTTGGTGGTTGAAATATGTTCTCAATTTTGATTTGATAATAGTACATGTATGGTGCACTGTCTGTAGACAGTATCAGCGCAGGCCTACATGTTACAGACCTCACACTCTAGAAATCGCGCCAAGCAGATTTGATAGGCCTGGTATTGGCTATTATTGGGGCGAATTTACATTATTAGCATTTCTTATCACCAGGCTGATAAGTAGGCCCTATGAAAAGCACTCACTGGGCTGATCGGATTAGCCCCAAAATGCAAGGCATGATGTTAATTAATGTTGTGCTGTACATTTCTGTGATGCATTAAACATGTGCTCACTCGATGCAAATTGTTCACTTATTATCTTGAGGTACATACATGTATATATTTGAATGCACTAGCTGTGTTCAATGGAAGTAGTGTCTACTGTATATATGTCCACCATTCCAGTTTTCAAGGACAAGCTAGACACAATGCATTCCCATGGGGTGAATTTGTGTTTTCCTTACATGAAAAGAGATAGATGAAAGGGCATCATGCAAACAGTACAATAAATTGACGTAATAAATAACTTCCAAGAACTGGTTGATGTAACAATTAATTTACTCAGATGTCGGCATCATTGTGTAAAGCGCGATATTGTCATCATATGATGTCATCTCATCCGATCATTGCACAACGTCATCATACAATGTTGTAACAAAAATGTATCAACATTTAGAAATGTTCCTCCCCAAAGCAATATGCACTATCGACAGCCGAGAAGGGCCGAATGCAGATGTCCCTCTGAGATTGAATGCCTTTGCTGATAAATTGTTGAATGAGCTGGGAAGTGGACCGCTTTGTGCTGAACCATGTTGCTTAATTTTCGTGGAGAGCATACATGTAGGTTGAAAAATGCTCAGATGAATACATGAATAAACAGTCAATTTTCTACTTTTCCATGGAAGTGTGAGATCGGTACATGCGCATCCACAATCTCATTATATTTGCACATTCTCTGCATATGAAGCCGGACTGAATTCTTTCTACAGATCACATGGGCAAGTAACAAAAAAATTATATTCTGAGTCCTTCTCATGGTTCCTCAACAATGTGTGGGAAACAAGGATTGTTCTGGGCAAATCTGTTCAATCTCTATGTCCTGTCACCATGGGGTGTCATATTGCTGGAAACCCATTATCTCTGCCAGGATATAGGTTGACAACTGTTCCTGACAGGAAAAGTCCAGATGATGATGAAAGCTTCTGCAACAATAATAGTCCACAATCACCAACATATAATTTTACCCTGCATGAATGCCGAAGGGAAATCCACATTCACATTATTCATGAGAAAATACATTCAGTAAAATAATTCTAGTCCTAAATGTTTTCTCAAACTCATTCTGATTCTGACAAATTGGAATAGCTGAGACTGGCTCATGTGAAGCGATTTTATATTTCCATGCACTGGATGAGCTGATGGTCTCTGTTAATTTTGATGGGGTCAATTTCTCTAGAAGCCCCTGTGACTAAATAATGAGGATATAGTACCCACAATTCCATGGTTCAATTTCTGGATCTTAACCATCCATTTTAATAGCTTTAATTGGAAAATCTTGGGAAAAACTACATGTAAAGCAACATTAAGTTTATGTACACTGATTTGAAAAATAGGAAAGCTGCAAACAGGACTGATTTATTTTAGCACTAAACCGATAGTTGACCGCTCTCTGACCACTCGAGTCTATGAAAAGGACATGTCCAACTGCTCAATTGGCTTGGCAGCTATGAATATTCACAAGTGTTATCAATCAGTGACAAAATCATTGTCTCGTTTGCCTCCCCCGATATTCATTTATATGGATAATTATCCCCTGTACTTAATCAATCAAATGAATCAATCGGCCAGCGCAATTCTGCCATCATCGTGATCACAACATTCCAGGTCAGTAGGTACCCACAATAACCCCTTATCCTCTGGCCATAGGCAAATTCAAGCTCCCAAACGATACATTATGGATGAAATATTCCAATCACAGACTGATTGAGTTGTTGGATCTGTTGGTGTACTGGATATGCTCCAGAGATTTTTTCTTTCAGTTGCATCTCAATTGCAAGGTCTAGGGACTGAGTGAATATGATTTAACGTCGTTTCAACACTATTTCAGTCATATCACAATGTTTGGTTCCTATTCCCTTTCACACAAGGAAACCACATGGCTAGGGTCCTATTCCTTTTCATACCCGGGAACCCCAGTTAGTCGCCTCTTATGACAAGCTGTCTGAGGAGCTGAGGCCTATTCTTACCATGACCTGCAGTGTGCACGACACCCCAAGACAATCTCCGGGAGTCCCACACGGCTTTATTGGTCTACAACATTACCCACTAGAATTTTGATTAGCTGGTGTCCCAAAGGAATGCAAGATAGTAAACATTTATTATGGTCAAACAAATTAGTTTTCACTTGGGGTTAGCGGCCATCAATATCCCATTGAAAAACGATATAAAATGTTTGCATAGACATGGCTTGATACACACAACATAAGTCAATGTCATAGTTGTAGCACAACATTATTGCTAATGCAAGATCACTGGACCAGCAAAGCCAGAAGAGTAAGTCCTTTATGTAACAGACACACCAAATTGAACATTTACTACATGTATTAGTCCATCCATTTGGTGTGCCAGCTCATACCATTCTCCGAGTCTGAACCTCAAAAACAGTCGGTGTAACATCCTCTGACTGTATTGTGTTGAAAACACAGCACGTATGTGCATTTAGTCTTTTGATCGACCAAGGATGCAAGTATCTTCATACGAGAGATATGGAAATGTATCCTGTATAAAAGCTGTGAGCCACATTTTTAACCCTGTATATGCTACAAGAATGGGTTACACATTCAGGGCTTTATGCATGCTTTACTGCACATCTACTGTACATTAATTGTCTGTTGATAATTAATTGATGCCAAGTTAGTTCTGATGTCAGCTTTTAACATGTTTGAGACAATTAACTGAACACCGATCATTTAGTTGACAATACATTAATGAGATTAACTCTTTCCCCCATAGACTTGTGGGGAATTTTCTCTCTCTGACCCATAACAGATTTGTAATGGCGTAGGTCTTTAACCCATGGACTGATTTCAATTTTCACACGTTTCCAGCGATGTAAAATATCCCGTTTTATGTCCCATGTCATGTGGAAAAATATTTACCAATGGTCTCCCACAGGCCCATTCTACGTAATTTGTTCACGTTTTATATCAATATCAGCAACGTTTAATCTAGAAATAAGTAATCTTGCGAAAAAATGTTTTGTGTTTGCTTTCCATCTGTTGGAAATCACGAAAAAAGCGAAGAAATTATCGCATTTTAGCTGCGTTTTGCAGCGTTCTGTTGTTGTTGTTCTGCTGCAATTCCTGTATTATCGTATACCATTGTAAAGCTTATTTTCCGTACATTCGGGATTTCGCAGTTACATCATGAGATGGCAGGTATAGAACGAGCTATAACTGAAAAATCCCATGTACTTCCCTAAAGGAGAACGAAGGCTGGTAACAAGGTGAAGTAAAACAGCATCACTCATTGGCCCATGGTTGAGCGACCTCGAGCGACCTTTTCAGAGGCCCGGCGTGATTGGAGCAGTCGGTTTTTTGCGCGTGGTCGCCATGGCCACGGGTCCACGAAATCGCCACGAAACACAGCGGGGCCAAAGAATGGCGGATAAATTTTAAAACGGGAGATCAACAGGTCCCGGGAAATGTTTATAATAAACTCAGATGGGCAGATTTGACGAGCTAGTCATCAAGGTTAGATACTTTGGTAGTTTATGCTCGCGTTACGTGGAATATTCAGGAATTTGGAAGCAGATTTTACTATTTCTCGAACGTTTATCTTAGATCATACCAAACTCATTTGGTGTTGAATCGCGCATTTTCCGTCAATTATTTTTCTTCCTCTCCTGATTTCATTTTACCCGTATTACAAAACAAACCAACCATATACTAGTCAGATTTATTTAAATTTTGGCTTTCTGAAAATGTATAGTTTTAATAATGTTTCACTCAAAGTAAACGCGAAAAAATTGCAAAGTAATCCATAACATGGGAACTCAGTGACACGTCAAAATCCGTCTTCATGGGTTTGGCGAACATCCGTCAAAATCCGTCTTCATGGGTTAGGCGAACATCCGTCAAAACCCGCTTATATGGGGGAAAGAGTTAAAAGAGGTAGAAAACGTGATTCGGATGCAGAGTTATAGTACTGCTGAACTATGCCCATGTACATGTAAATGATACGGTACCACATTTACAGGTACCGGTATGTAAATGATACTACATGTACTGGTTTGTAAGGGTGACTGAATGAGTGAATAGAATTTAACGCCGCTTTCAACAATATTTCAGCTATATCATGACGAACCAACTAGCACCACCCAGTCCAGTTGTGTTCGTACTGGTTTGTAAATGATACTACATGTACCGGTTTGTATATGGTACCACATATACATGTACTGGTTTGTAAATGATATCACATATGCATGTACTGGTATGTAAATGATACTACATGTACTGGTATGTAAATGGTACCACATGTACTGGTATGTAAATGGTACCACATGTACTGGTATGTAAATGGTACCACATGTACATGTACCGGAATGTAATTGATACCACATATACATGTACCAGTATGTACATGATACAGCATGTATATCTACTGGTATGTAAATGATACCACATGTACTGGTATGTAAATGATACCACATGTACCAATATGTAAATGATACCACATATACATGTACCAATATGTAAATGATACCACATATACATGTACCAGTATGTAAAATGATACCACATGTACCGGTATGTAAACGGTACATGTACTAGTATGTAAATGATACCACATATACCGGTATGTAAATGATACCACACGTACTAGTATGTAAATGATACCAAATGTACTGGTATGTAAATGATACCACATATACAAATATCAGTATGTAAATGATACAAAATATACATGTACCGGTATATAAATGATACATGTACCGGTATGTAAATGATACCACATGTACTGGTATGTAAATGATACCACATATACATATATCGGTATGTAAATGATACAAAATATACATGTACCGGTATATACATGATACCACATCAGGGGTTATTCTTGACAAAAGTTTTTCATCTACTCAATTTCTGAATTTAATAAAACTCAATTTTTTTCGCGCGCCTTTGGCGCGCTAAATAATGCCTAAAACTCAATTTTTCCCGATTTTCATCGAATGAAGTATGAAAACTCAATTTTTCCCAATTTTCATCGAATGAAGTGCGAAAACTCAATTTTTAGCGCCTTTTCATCTTAGAAATAGGAATAGCATGCAAAAAAAATACATGCTATACCCCCCAAAAAAAGAGAGTGTGTACGGGCGTTTCAGAGGTATATTTCTTCCAGTGTAAATCTAAATGATGAAAAATTCTTCTGTGCTTGAAAACAGCTGATGCATACACAGGTTTGCAGTATGCATCTCAAATGTCAGTTGTATGGCCAACATTTTGGTTGGCTTTCAGAAAAATGAAAATAAAATGCGCCCTCCATCACGGTTTTTTTTCACCCCCTCTACAACATTGTGTTGTTGTTGTTGCGCAGCAATACCGAACCGACGTGTTGTGAAAATCAAAGTTCTTGTCTCGCATTTTCGATTACATAATCTATTACAAAATCTATTCATGGAGACACTTTACATTTCTTGACATCTGGCAGCTCTACATCATCCCGCCTACTTTCACTTTCAGCGACGTGCAAATGCCTGCGTCTGACCTCTCCCCATTTACTGGAGTTTATTATTGATCATCGACGAGGAGTCAACTGTATGAATGTCTCCATGCATAGATCTTTATTCAGTTCTTTATTTTTCAGCATTTTAACTGTTACGCTGCAGCGAGTCGTTCAAACGGCTCTCGTCTTTCTATACGAAAAATGCGACGAGCCTTTGCTTCTGCCAAATTATGCGAGCACAGCGATGTACCATTCTGAAATCGCATTTTTTCAAATTTACCAAGCATGAAACTCGATAAAAACCATACATATATTGTTAGCTAAGCCTGATTTGATTTCTTGAATGTAAACTTGATATTCTGTCTCAGAATAACGAAGTCGGGAGGAAGAAATAAAAATGAAAAATAAAAAATAAAAACACCAACGGAGATTTCCATAAAACGTTGTCGAGAAGCCGCCCAGAAAATATAAAATACTCACAGAAAACCCCTTCAAAATATATGATTCTTTGGTATAGTTGAAGTACAGAAGCTCAGTTTATATTTCCAAATTGCGGGTTTCGATTAAATCCGCTAAACAAACTTTATTTTCAAATTTCTTTCGAGCTTCTCCGCCACGTAATTTCGTTGCGATGAGATAAAAATGGCGTTTCCCTCAGATCAGCTTGACCCAGTTGAGCGCTTCGATGTAGGTCACGTTACCCCGCTTGTCCAATCAAGGTAACCGATACAGGATCGGCTGTTACCGTTACTAGAGAAACGGGAAAACACCCCTTGCAGTTTTTCGATGTTATCGTCTGTTTGATTGGCCATCGGTCGTAATCACGCATTCAATCAGAAACTACAAGGAATTCCCTTTCCAATGAAACGTCATACGCCCGCATGCAAAGTGGAACAAAACGTAGGCTGTGCGTATAACAACAACAACGCACACATCGGACGTGAGTGGAGTCTTTTCTTTCTTCTCGCGAGCTGTATTATCTTTGCATTTCGTTACAGAAACTCAATTTTATTGAAGGAAACTCAATTTTTTCGCGCGCCTACGGCGCGCGAATGTCCGAAAAATAAAATACTCAATTTTTTCATGGAAAACTCAATTTCCAAAAAAACGTCAAAACTCAATTCTTATTTGTTTTTCATCGGGGTTACCCCGATGAAAAACTGTCAAGAAAAACCCCTGCACATGTACCGGTATGTAAATGATACCAAATATATATGTACCGGTATGTAAATGATACCACATATACATGTACCCGTATGTAAATGATACCACATATACATGCACTGGTATGTAAATGATACCACATATACACGTCACGGTACTGTTATGTAAATGAACAATTAGAAATCCAACTTAATAATCCAATCCATTAAAGACGAAGAATTGATAATCCCTTTCCTGTACAAATTCTAACGTACAGCATCAAACATGCATTTGGGCACAATTTACGTTAGCGACATTACGATTATCCATTGTTATAGATGCACTTAAACGAAGAGATGTTCAAAGTGGGACTTTGTATGACTGAGTTTAATGTACCTAGGCAGACAGAGCAAACACCCCCCTGGCACCTATTAATTTGTATCAAACCATTACAATTAATGAGCTCATGTAGCGTGCTTGGGAGTTGATTGAATTCTCAGACCATATCCATCCAAAATGTCCATCCTATTGAGAGCATCGACAATAAAAACAAGATATATCGAGTAAAATTAAGCTATTATTCTTCAACTCAATGAAAAACATCCCAATTTGATGAATGTAAAAAAACAACCTTTAGCTGTATAACCAGGGAATGTCTTGAGAACTATGGCTTTGGAAACAGTTCATGACACCTTCTTGCCTGAAATGGTCAATTTAAGAGCCGGGAAATCATCAAGACTGGCTTCTACAAAAAAATGCTGGTGCCAAAGCTGTATTCATTCAATTATCATGGGCATAGAACTGCATAGCTTCTCCAGCCTAAGGATTTCATTTCTCAGCCCCATTTGATGAGGCACATAATATTCTCCTAGAATGGTCAAAGCCCTTGCATTCAGGCCTTTACAGGTCAAAAAAAAGAGAAAAGTGCCATAAAAGTATAGTAAAAGTGCGAAGGAAAAACTAATTCCAATATAGAGAAAAAATAACACAATAAAATACGAACAATCCTGCAGTCTTGTACCTTGTGGCTTTGGCCCGTAACTGTTTTAACATCTTTAAAAGTCAGCTAAAACTATATTCAGGAAGTTAACACACAGAAATCACTTTGTGAATCCCTGCATCTATTCTATTAAACTATTGCACCCCTGTCGATTTGGATGTGATGTTACACATCACTCTGTTTGTAAACGGAGCTCGAGGGATGTGAGAAGTTGAACCTGAATAAATATATGGGGATGAACGCTTGGTAAATCACACAAGGGACAAAGGGTTTAAAGAACAGTGTTTATTAATTGTCACAAAAAGCTGACCCCATAGCTCGGATACTTGAATATCTCACTTAATTTGTCTTCTTTATTTGTCTTCTTTACTTTACAGAAGTATGGTAATATGCATGTTTGCCTGGGGTTTATGTAATATTGTAGGTACATTGCATTGTTTTTCACAATCGTTTATATTTTTGTTCCTATATGTATTTGTGTATGGAAATAAATAACATATTAAGGCATCCAGTATATCTAGTCTAGAAAAATATCTCAGTGAACATGGTGAATATAACTGAATCAAAAACACGACTGAAAGAAATTCTGCAATTGTACAATTGCGAAGACAAACAAATTACAACTAGAGGTTCCGCTTTGACCCTTGAGTCGCTGCTCCGGCATGAAGCCTATGCTAGTTGTTTTTTTAAGCAAAAACATACGTCTCCCCCAACCTCCCACCTTGCCTTGAGTGGGCACATAATTTAAGCGAAAGTGCTATAAAATGAATGTAGCAATAAGTATCCTAAACAAAGATGCGCATCTAAAATATTAATTACAAAGAGGCGATTTTCATTGTTGCAGTAACCCAGTGGGGATTCGGGATTTATATAGCAATGAGTGGATTGCCGACATCTACAGCGTCCAACCAATGTGAAATACATGTAATTGTGAAGCATCAACTATTTCGAAACTGATCACATTATAGGAAAGATGCAAAACATACAAGAGCCACACCTATAGTACACATACTGTACATACCGTATAGAAGTTTCATGCATCTGCCTTCATTAGTTTCCAAGATATGGAGTGAACAAAAATTGGAAAGACAGATAAGCACATTTTGCATGGACCCACGCAAGCACTAGCTCACACCAAAACCTAATTAGATCATAAGGCCATTTCAAAGCTTCCATCCAAGTTTGGCGACATTCCGTGGGGTAGTTCTCCAGATATCTTGCAGACAAGGCTTGTATATACATGTACAAGTAGATGGACGGATGGATGTACATGAACGAATGCTCGCACACACACACCAAAACCTAATCAGACGAGTGGCTATCCCAATGAAGCTTCCATCCAAGTTTGGTGAAATTCCGTCGAGTAGTTCTCCAGATATCTTGCAGAAAAAGTCTGTATAAACATGAACAATTGGATGGACGGACGGACGATGGACATGGATAAATGCACACCTTCCATCTAAGTTTGGTGAAATTCTGTCTAGTAGTTCTTCAGATATCTTGCGGAAAGGGCCTGTATATACGTATACATGTACAAGTACATGGACACCGAACATGGACGGACGCACACACAAACCAATACCTACTCAGATGAGAGGGCTATCCCAATAAAGCTTCCATCCAAGTTCGGTAACTTCCGTCAAGTAGTTCTCCAGATATCTTGCAGACAAGGCCTGTATATACATGTACCAGTAGATGAACGGAAGGACGGACACTGGACACGGATGAATGCATGCACACATACAACAAAACCTGATCAAATGAGGGGGCTATCCCAATGAAGCTTCCTTCCAAGTTTGGTGAAATTCCATTCAGTAGTTCTCAAGATATCTTGCAGGCAAGGCCTGTATATACATGTACAAGTAGATGGACGGACGGACGGACATCGCACACGGATGAACGCATGCACACACACCTAAACCTAATCAAATGAGGGGGCTGTCCCAATGAAGCTTCCATCCAAGTTTGATGAAATTCCGTCCAGTAGTTCTCAAGATATCTTGCAGACAAGGCCTGTATATACATGTACATGTAGATGGACGGACGGACGGACACCGGGCACGAATGAATGCACACACACACATACCAAAACCTAATCAAATGAGGGGGCTATCCCACTGAAGCTTCCATCCAAGCTTGGTGAAATTCCGTCCAGTAGTTCTCAAGATATCTTGCAGACAAGGCCTGTATATACATGTACAAGTAAATGGACGGACGGACGGACACCGGACACGTATGAATACACGCACACACACCAAAACCTAATCAAATGAGGGGGCTATCCCAATGAAGCTTCCATCCAAGTTTGGTGAAATTCCATCCAGTAGTTCTCAAGATATCTTGCAGACAAGGCCTGTATATACATGTACAAGTAGATGGACGGACGGACAGACACCGGACACGGATGAATGCACGCACATACACCAAAACCTAATCAAATGAGGGGGCTATCCCAATGAAGCTTCCATCCAAGTTTGGTGAAATTCCATCAAGTAGTTCTCCAGATATCTTGCAGACAAGCCCTGTATATACATGTACAAGTAGATGGACGGACGGACGGACACCGGGCACGGATGAATGCACGCACATACACCAAAACCTAATCAAATGAGGGGGCTATCCCAATGAAGCTTCCATCCAAGTTTGGTGAAATTCCATCCAGTAGTTCTCAAGATATCTTGCAGACAAGGCCTGTATATACATGTACAAGTAGATGACGGACGGACGGACACCGGACACGGATGAATGCACACACACACACCAAAACCTAATCAAATGAGGGGGCTATCCCAATGAAGCTTCCATCCAAGGGGGTCCAGTAGTTCCCAGATATCTTGCAGACAAGCCTGTATATACATGTACAAGTAGATGGACGGACGGACGACACCGGACATGGATGAATGCAGTCAAATGAGGGGGCTATCCCACTGAAGCTTCCATCCAAGTGGGGTGAAATTTGTCCAGTAGTTCTCAAGATATCTTGCAGACAAGGCCTGTATATACATGTACAAGTAGATGGACGGACGGACGGACACCGGACACGGATGAATGCACGCACATACACCAAAACCTAATCAAATGAGGGGGCTATCCCAATGAAGCTTCCATCCAAGTTTGGTGAAATTCCATCCAGTAGTTCTCAAGATATCTTGCAGACAAGCCAAGGGGACGGACAGACATCCATCCAGACAGACAGACATCCAGACAGACAGACAGACAGACACTAGATGTCTCCCCCCAACATAGTTGGGGGAGACATAACAAGTGAGAAATGACTACATTGTAGTCAAAACCTGCGGCAGTGGCAATAATACAGTCAAAGACATATCAGCGGAGGTAGTGGTAATTGTAGAAAAAGCGCCATCTGCCAGTGTTTTCATGCCAAGGGAAGTAATTTTCAACTTGTAACCCACAATTGTAGGAATTGCGTAATAGTTCTGATACCATATATATATAAATGTCTTGGTACAAGTATCGTGTATGCCAAGTTTCAAAACATTCGGTTCAGTCGTTGCTTTTTGCAAATCAAAAAGGCTTTCAAATATTTGGAAATCCAAACGAATTTGGAGGATTTAGTCATAGCGCGAAAATCTGCGCTCATCAATCTCCCTTCTCACTTACTTTGCCGATCAAAATGGAAAATTTATATTTCCTTTAAAGTTATTTTTCAATAAATTTAGTATCAGGTCTATCACTTTGATCTGTGAAACTATGAAATGGGGTTTAAGGCTTTATCGAACTGTCCAAGAGGCATAATGACACTTTTTCACTATTTAAATTGAGGCCTGTTACAGTCTTGATATTCGATTAGAAGAATAATTAATTAGGTTTCTGCATTTACGTTTGTTATCATCTGCGAACTAAATACCTTGCCACTCTTTTCCACGCAGCAAGTCAATACCAAGACATGGTTTGCTCCTTCTATATAAATGATTAATTGCATTCTTAGGAAATATGATCTCATCTGACATGTTTGGCTAAGCCTTTCGAAGGTTGCTAATTTTATTAATTTTTTTTCTTTAAAATCAAATTCTGCAAACAAGAAACATTTCTAGTCAGTATCTATGAATATCTTCCTATACTCAATTCGCGAATATGTTTGTCACTAAGTCATTCCGAAGGTGATTCAAATGCGAAGTTTCGGGGCTAGTTCACTAAACATGGTCTGTGTGTAAGAGAATGATGTTGAATTCTCGTTATTATCTTTTGATACATCAAATTGTTGCCTTCGCGAAAATGACTGCCAAGGAAAGTCAATGCGAAAGGTATCTAATTATCACAATCAAACTCAAAAAACCCTCCATGAAAACAAAGGCCCTAGCTTTTGGCAACGAGGTCAACTAGATCGTTTTTATGGTCAGTATCTGCTATATATGACGTAATTCCATTCGTAAAACTGATTGACAAAGTAACGTAAATTGTGTATAGTACCAGTAAATTCTAGCAGAAATGGGCTCTGACTTGAGAGAATGATGTCAAATGCAATATGTTTCTGCGCATTGTCTGCTGAAACACATATGTATTGAATTTACGGAAGTAATTAATGCTATTCTAAAGGGGTTCTCAGTGCGGAAGAGGACGGGCAAGGCCCTGGCTTGCGAGAATGAGGATAGAGAAGCTGTGTTCCGAAAGAGGATCATTCAAAATAGCTATGTGCCAAATTTCATGCTTGTAACCGAAAGTGCACAATATAACTGCACAACTGTGATGTATTGTTCGCGCATAGGGTATAGTCATTTCTGTTCCTTCGACGTGGGCTACCATTTGAAATTGTCCGTTAATGAGTTAGTCCATCTGAATCCTATTGTCAGCAAAATAAGGATTCAAGATTTTATTGTACAGACACCAGTCAAAGGCAGAGTACAAAATTTTAAGAGGAATACAACAAGAGAAACAATGGAACAGTGACATGAATATTAATATTTATATGTTATATCTGAGAGAGATGTTATATCTGAGTGTTACCGTTGATATTAGAACCTTGATTTTTGGCATGAAGGTGCATTGGGGGACTGTTACCAGCATGTGTAGAGCTGACCTACATTTGATGAAAATTTCTGGTGATTTTTTATTAATATCACTGGTGATTCTAACTTGGGCAGTGATATAGGCAAGATTTCAACTGGGGGTCCAAGAGTTAAGTCCTATTATGCCTACCCTACTTCGTAGGTCTTGTAACGTTATTCACACTGGGCATGAAGGTGCATTAGGGGACTGTTACCAGCATGTTTCGAGCTGACCTACTTTTGATGAAAATTTCTGGTGATTTTTGATTAAAATCACTGGTGATTCTAACTTGGGCCATGCCCATCTTAATATAGACAGGATTTCAACTGGGGGTCCAAGAGTTCAGCGCGTGTCGGAGTCCGAATGCCTACCCTACTTCGTAGGTCCTGTAACGTTATTCACACTGTTCACATGTATTATAAATCCAATTCGGAAATTAACGAAGCAATAATTCATTCCATCGAATATAGTTGCAAATGAATTCAAACGCACCTGAAGACAGGGTTGTCATGTGAGATCGGAGGTTGAAAAGAAAAGTGTGGCAGAGATCACACTCTCTTAGCGCATGCGCATTTCAAAAAGTCACAAGAAGAAGAAGAAGAAGAAGAATAACAACAACAACAACGCGAGCCTCTCGTAGACCTGCGTGCCGCAGGTAAAAAGAGTTACACATCTATATGACTGATGATTGGACAATCCATCATGAAAAGATCAATTCACCAGCTAACATGGGTCAATTGAACCATGCTGGCATTAAGCTATCTGCATACAGCCTTCGGGTTAAGGCAAATTTATGTTCCATACATCATTTAATCGATAATACATTTGTATCTAAATATATACGAAGATTTTTTTTATCTACGGATGATTGTTGCTACATTTTCGGAGAAAACAAATTGCATTATTGCCAATAGTGAAGCACTGCACGATGCCTATAACCATCATCCTTGGTGTGTCATCTCCTGGGTAAAGACATCAGTTTGCGCATTTTAAGGATGAAGATTCTGATCTCTGAGGATGTGCATATTGAACAGTACCCCTTATTTTACCCCATATTGCGAACAGACACAATTACAATACTGTAATTACGATTACCGGCCAATATGTCTCAGTGACATTGGAATGGCCGGCAGACATAGCAGCTCTAAAAGTGAGAACCTTAATTGTATTGAGTCGTATTCATGGTATTGTTCATGTGCTCAGACAGCCAGAAAGTGGCCCCGTGGAGCTCCCGGGCATTGACCTGATGTGTCATTGTTCACACCCATGTCAAGTTAAGAATTTTAATGGACTCCTCAGACAGCTTGTCATACAAGGTGACTAACTCCTGGGGCACCCATGGTGTTCCCAGGTGTGAAAAGAAATAGTATTCAACGATCGTGATATATGACTGAAAGATTGTTAAAAACGACGTTGAATCATACTCACTCACTCACTCATCCAGTCAGTCAGAAAGCGGCACATGATATGATTTACCCTACTTCACTCCTGGGTTAAGGGTGTTGAGACAGATTGGACAACACCTTGAACTACATGTATCAAGTTATGAAGATTCAAAAGCAGACTTAGTCTGGCTATAATTCTCAAGGGTTATTGCAGAATGAGACTTCCCTCCTGAAAAAAGTATGAAATCAGCACTCCTCATTTATCAATTCCATCCAGAAGCCTGATTCAAAGTGAGTCAATATCGGCCACAAAATCAGATAGGACAGACGGACAAGATACTTAGGCCAAAAACAATATATGATATACATGTATACTTACAGGGAGATGGGCAACAATGCCACATGTATGTTGCAGCATTAAGGCCCCATAAGTATAATTACAACATCACATCTGAAGACTGGGATCAATGCAGACATGATTATGGCCTCGTGTAATGGAAAGTGATACGTTATGATGGCCATTTAATTTCATTCAGTCACCGAGTGCAGAAGAATCCCGTCAAACTGGCACGGATTCGCAGAACTTCGACCGACCTGATACGACACTGGGAATTATTTTTCACTTCGCGGTCAAAAATAGCTGCCTCTAATCGCGGCCATCCAGCAAATTGTTCCCGGTAACCAGATTAGCTGCTGATCGGCCGTGATACCCGTCAGTACGATTACCCATAATGCATCAACAATCACGCCAAATGATTCAGAAATCGGGACTTTTATTACATCCCATACCCCCCATCAATCAGCCGAGTTACACGTATACTGATATGATGGTGTTGGTCAAGGCAGTCATTGATTAAACCTGATCTCAACTACATATACTTGTACAACTCGCAAGCCCATCCCAAAATGAAGTTAAACATGTGGGTAACTCAGGAACTCACTGAAGCAGTGTGCAATAAATTAGTGGATGGCTATAAACAAAATTATCTCTCGCAAGAAACTAGCTCAAGGAAATATCCAACCTCCTTTGGATTAATCATTCAATAAATGCTGGCCTAGCTATCTCAATATAGACCATCAGCACAAATTATCTAAAAGCAAATGCAATTTCAGGATAAACTGACTGCTGTACATAGACAGGCATGTGAACGGTGAATCGCTTTGTGAACATGAAATTTGTTGGTTTATTAATGGGTGACAGGGCAGGGCAGGGCAGGGCAGGTATGCTGCCCTGCCCTGCCCTGTCACCCATTAATACAACCTCCAATATGTGATAAGTATGTCTCCCATGTATATTTTGATGAATGTAGTCATGGGCACAGGATTATGGAAACTAACTTATTAACTAAAAAGCTTTCCTAGAGGAAAAGAGGTTTCATTTCCGGCGGCGCAGCGCCGCCGGATTTCTGAATTCGCTAAACATGGGAGCGGCCATCTTGATATTGGATGAGTAACAGGTGTTTTCTCGAGCCATACTTCACCGACGTGCCGTGGATTGATCCAACTGATATCATATCGTAAAACGACAGGATTGTATCACCCGTTCGTGACTAACACATCAATATTAATTCTTTTATAATGAATTCGTCGAATAAATGTCATCTAGTACTATTTTATTATGGCTGAGAGACCAAGTCGATGACCATACATGATCAAGTTATTCACCTGTACCATGTGTACGTCTGCAGCAAAATGTTTGAGATTGAACTGCGAGTTACTAAAAACTCGAAACAGTATAACACGCGGATCGGATTGATGTGTAGAAAAAATCGATCTAGGCTTAATTTACAATGACCCACATCAATAAAGAAATAGTGGCTTGATGATGGGTCCCATATAATGCCACAACGCGAAATCTTACATCAGGCTGTGTGAAGTGACTTAATACGTCAACCAGAGAACATTACTTTTAAAGTCCTAGTCTGATATGCGATTCATGTGCACATTTTGCCAGCAAGCACTTAAACTTCCGGCTAACCCCACACTTTCCAGATGGGTCCTTGCGCGAACTACAACAAACAAATCGACGTTTTTTTTCTAACCATAATGGTGCATCTTGACCTGTATTCACGAGTTGCACACGTAATCGGCTTGTAATACGCAGATTATAAACTGCAAACGTTTCCGCCGGCATTGATGCATCTGCATCAATAAGTTTTCTTGTTGTTGACTTAAAATGACAGTTTATGTTACTATCTTCATGATAGAGGGGTGTTGTAAGTATATTGCTGCTTAATTTATATCCAATAATAATGTTTCAATATCAGTTTGTCCCCGAAACTTCAGTATAATTGTAAAAGCTGTCATAACCTTCCTGTTAAAATGGTCATATTGAAGCAAGCTACATCAGCTCACAGTTTTAACCCTGTAAACCAACAAATTTCATGTTCACAAAGCGATTCACCGTTCACATGCCTGTCTATGTACAGCAGTCAGTTTATCCTGAAATTGCATTTGCTTTTAGATAATTTGTGCTGATGGTCTATATTGAGATAGGCCAGCATTTATTGAATGATTAATCCAAAGGAGGTTGGATATTTCCTTGAGCTACCCTTACCGAAATGCAAACTCTGGCAATGATATGGTAGCAATATGGCAATGATATGGTAAGAACTGGTAATACTCTGGCAATACATATGGTCACAAAACCAGATGATCTGGTTTGACTATGGTTCTATTTCTATGATCTGGTAACAATATGGTTTGGAAAGAACTTGTCATTTTTTTTACACACTACAACTGGTAATGATCTGGTTTGACAAGGACTTTGTTGTCAGCAGTTACATACACTGGCAATGATCTGGTTTGACAAGGACTTTGTTTGTCAGCACTTATTACATACACTGGTAATGCTCTGGTTTGACAGGGACTTTGTTGTCCACACTCACATACACTGGCAATGATCTGGTTTGACAAGGACTTTGTTTGTCAGCACTTCTAACATACACTGGTAATGATCTGGTTTGCACATCAGAGCTCTGGTAATGATCTGGTTTGAAATGGACTTTGTTTGTCAGCACACACAGACACTGGTAATGATCTGGTTTGAAAAGAACTTAATGATTCAGACTGAAAGCCTATATAATTATCAAAAAGGATATACTCTGGTATTGATCTAGAAAGAATTGACTTAAACATTGGTCATCTTCCTTGAACATAGAGGGCGCTGCTAGTTTGAATTTCAACTGATTTTGGGGAGAAGCTGAGCTAAAGGTCTACATAAAATGTTGTGCAGTTTGAGATCAAATAATTCACAAAAAGGTATGTAAATCCTGTACAGATCGTCTCATAGGGATTATGAAACTTCAGCTGGCATTCTACATAGAGCTTTTTTATAATTTTAACCCAATAGTTTATTAAAATACTGTAGTTAATTCAAAGCCCAAGCTATAACAACAACAACATGTCCATGGAAGAGCATATGTACTGCAATAGATTTAGTGCCAGTCATCGTATACAAGTTTTAACAAAGTGTACCATGCAAATTTAACGATTTAAGAAACTACCAGTGCACATATGGCATGCATGTACAAATTATTCAGTATATGTTGGAGTATAAATTACAACCTATATGGCCAGCAATGGATATTCAGGATTCTATTCTTTGACACAGATCATCCCCAGAGCATTGCCAGAGCAATACCCTATCAAAACCAGATTAAAACCAGATCATCAAACCAGCGTATTACCAGAGCATTCGATCGTCAAACCAGAGCATTACCAGATCTATTGCCATATCGATACCCCATGTTCCAAAAACAGATCATTACCCCATCAAAACCAGATTAATACCAGATCACCTAACCAGAGTATTGCCAGAGCATTTTCCATATTGATACCAGATCATTGCCCCATTCTTCAAACCAGAGCATTACCAGATGTATTGCCATATCGATACCCCATGTTCCAAAAACAGATCATTGCCCCATCAAAACCAGATTAATACCAGATCACCTAACCAGAGTATTGCCAGATCATTTTCCATATTGGTACCATATCACTCATACCATATCATTACCAGATCATTTCCATATTGATACCAGATCATTACCAGATCATTGCCATACTGATACCAGATCATTACCAGATCATTACCATATTGATACCATATCATTACCAGATCATTACCATATTGATACCAGATCATTGTCCCATTCTTCAAACCAGATCATTACCAGATGTATTGCCATATCGATACCCCATGTTCCAAAAACAGATCATTGCCCCATCAAAACCAGATTAATACCAGATCACCTAACCAGAGTATTGCCAGAGCATTTTCCATATTGATACCATATCACTTTTTACTCTGGCAATGATATGGTTTCAATATGGTTTTGATCTGGTTTTGATCTGGTAATGCTAGGGCAATTTTAGCATATTATGGTAAGGGTAGTTTCTTGCGAGAGATAATTTTGTTTATAGCCATCCACTAATTTATTGCACACTGCTTCAGTGAGTTCCTGAGTTACCCACATGTTTAACTTCATTTTGGGATGGGCTCGCGAGTTGTACAAGTATATGTAGTTGAGATCAGGTTCAATCAATGACTGCCTTGACCAACACCATCATATCAGTATACGTGTAACCCGGCTGATTGATGGGGGGTATGGGATGTAATAAAAGTCCCGATTTCTGAATCATTTGGCGTGATTGTTGATGCATTATGGGTAATCGTACTGACGGGTATCACGGCCGATCAGCAGCTAATCTGGTTACCGGGAACAATTTGCTGGATGGCCGCGATTAGAGGCAGCTATTTTTGACCGCGAAGTGAAAAATAATTCCCAGTGTCGTATCAGGTCGCTCGAAGTTCTGCGAATCCATGCCAGTTTGACGGGATTCTTCTGCACTCAGTGACTGAATGAAATTAAATGGCCATCATAACATATCACTTTCCATTACACGAGGCCATAATCATGTCTGCATTGATCCCAGTGTTCAGATGTGATGTTGTAATTATACTTATGGGCCTTAATGCTTTAACATACATGTGGCATTGTTGCCCATCTCCCTGTAAGTATACATGTATATCATATATTGTTTTTGGCCTAAGTATCTTGTCCGTCTGTCCTATCTGATTTTGAGGCAGATATTGACTTGCTTTGAATCAGGCTTCTGGATAGAATTGATAAATGAGGAGTGCCGATTTCATATTTTTTCAGGAAGGAAGTCTCATTCTGCAATAACCCTTGAGAATTATAGCTAGACTAAGTCTGCTTTTGAATCTTGAAACTTAGGGATACGCAGAATCTTCATAACTTGATACATGTAGTTCAAGGTGTTGTCCAATCTGTCTCAACACCCTCAACCCAGGAGTGAAGTAGGGTAGATCATATCATGTGCTGCTTTCTGACTGACTGGGTGAGTGAGTGAGTTAGTATGATTTAATGTTGCTTTCAACAATCTTTCAGTCATATCACAACTGTCGAATCCTATTACTCTTCACACCCGGGAACCCTATGGGTGCCCCAGTTAGTCACCTTGTATGACAAGCTGTCTGAGGAGTCCATTAAAATTCTTGACTTGACATGGGTGTGAGCAACAACACACAAGGTCAATGCCTGGGAGCTCCTCGGGGCCGCTTTCTGGCTGTCTGAGCACTGAGCAATACCATGAATACGACTCAATACAATTAAGGTTCTTACTATAAGAACCGGTATGGCTACCATTCCAATGTCACTCAGACATATCGGGCAGTCTTCCTCACAGTATTGTAATTGTGTCTGTTTGCAATATGGGGTAAAGTACGTGGTATACTGTCCAATATGCACATCCTCAGAGATCAGAATCTTCATCCTTAAAAGGTGCAAAATGAGGTCATAACCCAGGAGATGCCACAACAATGATGATGGTTATAGGCATCGTGCAGTGCTTCACTATTGGCAATAATGCAATAGGTTTTCTCCGAAAATGTAGCAACAATCATCCGTAGATAATAAAAAATTCTTCGTATATATTTAGATACAAATGTATTATCGATTAAATGATGTATGGAAGATAAATTTGCCTTAACCTGAAGGCTGTATTCAGATGTATATGTACATGTAGCTTAATGCAAACATGGTTCAATTGACCCATGTTTGCTGGTGAATTGATCCATATTTGCTGGTGAATTGACCCATGTTTCCTGATGAATTGATCCATGTTTGCTGATGAATTGATCCATCTTTACTGGTGAATTGATCCATGTTTGCTGGTGAATTGATCCATGTTTGCTGATGAATTAATCCATGTTTGCTGGTGAATTGATCCATGTTTGCTGGTGAATTGACCCAGGTTTGCTGGTGAATTGATCCATGTTTGCTGGTGAATTGACCCAGGTTTGCTGGTGAATTGATCCATGTTTGCTGGTGAATTGACCCAGGTTTGCTGGTGAATTGATCCACGTGGATCTGTCTATTGTCTTTTCATGATGCATTGTCCAATCATCATGCAGTCACATAGATGTGTAACTCTTTTGTAATTTGTTTGTCTTCGCAATTGTACACTTGCAGAATTTCTTTCAGTCAGGTTTTTTATTCAATTATATTCACTATGTTGACTGAGATATTTTTCAGACTTAGATATACTGGATGCCTTAATATGTTATTTATTTCCATACACAAATACATATAGAAACAAAAATATAAACGATTGTGCAAAACAATGCAATGTACCAACAAAATTACCATAAACCCCAGGCAGACATGCATATTACCATACTTCTGTAACAATAAAGAAGACAAATTAAGTGAGATATTCAAGTATCCCACTGTTCTTTAAACCCTTTGTCCCTTGTGTGATTTACCAAGCGTTCATCCCCATATATTTATTCAGGTCCAACTTCACACATCCCTCGAGCTCCGTTTACCAACAGAGTGATATGTAACATCACATCCAAATCGACAGGGGTGCAATAGTTTAATAGAACAGCTCGTTAAGATGCAGGGATTCACAAAGTGATTCCTGTGTGTTAACTTCCTGAATATAGTTTTAGCCGACTTTTAAAGATGTTAAAACAGTTACGGGCCAAAGCCACAAGGTACAAGACTGCAGGATTGTTCGTATTTTATTGTTCGTGTTATTTTTTCTCTATATTGGAAGTAGTTTTTCCTTCGCACTTTTACTATACTTTTATGGTACTTTTTGAATGGCCTGAATGCAGGGGCTTTGACCATTCTAGGAGAATATTATGTGCCTCATCAAATGGGGCTGAGAAATGAAATCCTTAGGCTGGAGAAGCTATGCAGTTCTATGCCCATGATAATTGAATGAATACAGCTTTGGCACCAGCATTTTTTTGTGGAAGCCAGTCTTGATGATTTCCCGGCTCTTAAATTGACCATTTCAGGCAAGAAGGTGTCATGAAATGTTTCCAAAGCCATAGTTCTCAAGACATTTTCTGGTTATACGGCTAAAGTTTTTTTTTTCATTCATCAAATTAGGATGTTTTTATTGAGTTGAAGAATAATAGCTTAATTTTACGCGATATATCTTGTTTTTATTGTCGATGCTTTCAATAGGATGGACGTTTTGGATGGATATGGTCTGAGAATTCAATCAACTCCCAAGCACGCTGCATGAGCTCATTAATTGTAATGGTTTGATAAGAATTAATAGGTGCCAGGGGGGTGTTTGTTCTGTCTGCCTAGGTACATTAAACTCAGCCATACAAAGTCCCACTTTGAACATCTCTTCGTTTAAGTGCATCTATAACAATGGATAATCGTAATGTCGCCAACGTAAATTGTGCCTAAATGCATGTTTGATGCTGTACGATCGATTACCCAAACATGGTGGTATTGATATTATCATTGTCAGATATAGCCCTTATATAGTGTGATGTGATACAATTAATACAATTCATTTTCTGCTACCGTAATCCCTTTAAAATTCAATCACAGCCTAGGAAGTGAAATTTCCCCATATAAAATTTGAGGTGATCAAATTTACTAGAACAAGAATTTGCCAAAAATGGTCCAAAATCATGCAGATAATCTATTATTTCTTTGTGATATCAATGATTTCACAGTGCGATCAAATTTATTAGAGCAGCCAATTGAATTTTGTCCCCAAACTTGGGGAGTTTTGAGTTTTGATAGAGAAATCGATTTTTTGAATGATTACCATACTCCGGTTCTCTGCCACCTTTTTTCGCACTCAATACTGTTGGCATGAATTGAATCTAATCCAGTATTTACTTATCCCCCAATATAAAATGGTTTGTTGAGAGCATTAAGGACCACCTGGGGTCCAAAATTACAAGAAGAAAAAAATATTAATTGAACTTTCCTTCAGTACTATATCGATTCTTTCTCCAGGTGAATAAATGTTTGCTTAAGGTGACATTTTAGGCTTCAAAATCTTATTATGAGCAGTAAAATCTTGGTCTGATTGTGTGAAGTCTCTTACAAGCTGGCTATATTCACAGTTTTATTGCACAATCACTCTCAGTTAAATAGCCTCTAATCTGTTTGTCGCTTTAGTTAATAATTTTCAATTCCATTGAGAATTCTGTTTATTTCTTGAAAATTACTCCTCATGGGAAAGCAATATTTCACATGGTTATGCTAAACAAAATGTGAAGAAAATAGCAGTGCTCCAGTTTTTCGAATGATCTTCTGGTTGCGGAGATATTAATTTTAAAGTGTGACCTGTTTTGTTCAATTGAAAAAAAACATGAAATTCTACAAAAATGATCTTGACAGTGTGGAAAAGAAAGTGTACAGTTTTCAGTAGCAGCCTACTAGCTATAGCAACGATCATTTTGCTGTGGTAGAAACTGATCTAAATGGCTAAGTTTGGAAGCAAATTTTCAATATTTGTCTGATAATATATAAATTTTATTCAGTTTTCACCAACCACGGATCAAGTACGCTCATCAATTTCAGTGTGCAGCTGGCCGATCATTGCTACACCTTTGCAACTACTGAAAACTGTACACTTTTGAGTCACATCCATTCCCACACTTTGATCTTGGTCAAATTAAGAAAACTGAGGCACCGATATTTTTTTGAAAAGTATTTACTCAGCAATTGAGTGGAATATTTAGAACTAGTCAAATACAAAAATGGAGGCTCATTTTTTGAAGAAAAAAAAAGCATTTATATTGGATAACATTATACATGTACCTATCGATATCCTCTCTGCCTTGCAGTATTCCACCTAAATATTGTAGTTTTTGTCCCTGTGAGGTATGATAGCACTCAGTGTTCTCATTTCAAGCCGGTAGCCGCCGGAGCTTCGCCGGCTATTTGTTCTATTATCGCCGGGTACTCAGATTATCCCAAGTCATTAATTTACAAATAAACTTTAATAAAGTAATGTACATAATTTCGCTGACGCCCTAAGGAACGAAGGAATCTGAAATTGGATGTCAACGGACAACAAATGCAGCAAAAAAACACTCAATCTTTCTGCCGTAACGACATGCCACAATGAGAACCGAAAGGATAAAGTTACGTCCACTAATTTACCTGCAAATCCAAATTCCCACGTAAACAGCGCTTTGCACGCGCCCCTACGAGTCTCCTCGAGAAACAGAGCTCTTCGATTAGAGCGCAGAGGTATTTTCACGGATACTATATCTCACGCTGCAAATGCCGCTGAGTGGAGACCTTACGCACATGATGAAGTTGTAAGAAGGGCAGGTCGTCATGTCGGGGGAAACAGACATCATTCCTGACATTTGGATTCGGTAACAAATTACCAGGTTTGTATTTTTATGGTATTTGTATCTAGTATAGTACAAGTCTTGACCAATATCTCAATTTATGCTGTCGAAAATATGATTTACGAGTACCGTACCGTTTGATAACACGAAAAGTGGACCATCCGTAATTTGATAAACAATTATTACATTGAAAATTACATTTTATTGCAATACATTACAAACACCATAGTTATAAAGAACACCATTGTTGTAATATAATCCTTACAAAACCCTATTCCACCAACTGCCCACCTACTTTTGGACCACCCTGTATAATCAACTCAAGTGAAAGTCTGTTTAGAGAACTTGAAAACCTGAAAATCACAGATATTTCACCCCTAAGTTTACACTTTATGAAAAGATAATTTGGGGCTCTAAAAGTGCTCCGATTGCGTCTCAGAGCATCTAGATCCCTGGAGCTTCCGGGGCCTAGGCGGCCCCTGGACCCCGGCCTAGGCAGGGGGCCTAGGCGGCCCCCGGACCCCTGCCATCAATAAATGCAGCTGTCTACTTTTCAAACTCAGCCTGCTACTTAAAATGAAAATGAGAACCCTGAGCACTCCATTTCCAGCTAACAGTCTGATACTACAGTCTGTCTTGAGTTGGGGCAAACACGACCTTCGTGCCAATAGCCGAACCTCTCTATGCATTCGGCCACCGAATCACTCTACAAGAGACTGTGTTTAAAGTCTATTAATTCTACGCATATGCTTTGCACATGCGCTTGTTTTATCTAGAAGAACTATGACGTCATCTGGTTTGTGTTTGATAGTTCCCGCTCTTCTCCCCTGCATACCGCTCTTCAGTGCCAGATGGAGAATTGGGTATGCAGTAAACCCAGGAAGCGAATCTCCCCTGTTTTAGTACTGAATAAGTAACAGACTGTTGTAGCAGTTTCTTACCCCATTTTCGTATGCTTTACCCAATTCTCCATCTGGCACTGAAGAGCGGTATGCAGGGGAGAAGAGCAGGAACTATCAAACACAAACCAGATGACGTCATAGTTCTTCTAGATAAAACAAGCGCATGTGCAAAGCATATGCGTAGAATTAATAGACTTTAAACACAGTCTCTTGTGGAGTGATTCGGTGGCCGAATGCATAGAGAGGTTCGGCTATTGGCACGAAGGTCGTGTTTGCCCCAACTCAGGACAGACTGTAGTATCAGACTGTTAGCTGGAAATGGAGTGCTATCATACCTCACAGGGACAAAAACTACAATATTTAGGTGAGGTGTGCATGTATAAGACTCTTCTGGAATACTGCAAGGCAGAGAGGATATCGATAGGTATAATATTATCCAATATAAATGCTTTTTTTTTCTTCAAAAAATGAGCCTCCATTTTTGTATTTGACTAGTTCTAAATATTCCACTCAATTGCTGAGTAAATACTTTTCAAAAAAATATCGGTGCCTAAGTTGACCAAGATCAAAGTGTGGGAATGGATGTGACTCAAAAGTGTACAGTTTTCAGTAGTTGCAAAGGTGTAGCAATGATCGGCCAGCTGCACACTGAAATTGATGAGCGTACTTGATCCGTGGTTGGTGAAACCTGAATAAAATTTATATATTATCAGACAAATAATGAAAATTTGCTTCCAAACTTAGCCATTTAGATCAGTTTCTACCACAGCAAAATGATCGTTGCTATAGCTACTGAAAACTGTACACTTTCTTTTCCACACTGTCAAGATCATTTTTGTAGAATTTCATGTTTTTTTTCAATTGAACAAAACAGGTCACACTTTAAAATTAATATCTCCGCAACCAGAAGATCATTCGAAAAACTGGAGCACTGCTATTTTATTCACATTTTGTTTAGCATAACCATGTGAAATATTGCTTTCCCATGAGGAGTAATTTTCAAGAAATAAACAGAATTCTCAATGGAATTGAAAATTATTAACTAAAGCGACAAACAGATTAGAGGCTATTTAACTGAGAGTGATTGTGCAATAAAACTGTGAATATAGCCAGCTTGTAAGAGACTTCACACAATCAGACCAAGATTTTACTGCTCATAATAAGATTTTGAAGCCTAAAATGTCACCTTAAGCAAACATTTATTCACCTGGAGAAAGAATCGATATAGTACTGAAGGAAAGTTCAATTAATATTTTTTTTTCTTGTAATTTTGGACCCCAGGTGGTCCTTAATGCTCTCAACAAACCATTTTATATTGGGGGATAAGTAAATACTGGATTAGATTCAATTCATGCCAACAGTATTGTGTGCGAAAAAAGGTGGCAGAGAACCGGAGTATGGTAATCATTCAAAAAATCAATTTCTCTATCAAAACTCCCCAAGTTTGGGGACAAAATTCAATTGGCTGCTCTAATAAATTTGATCGCACTGTGAAATCATTGATATCACAAAGAAATAATAGATTATCTGCATGATTTTGGACCATTATTGGCAAATTCTTGTTCTAGTAAATTTGATCACCTCAAATTTTATACGGGGAAATTTCACTTCCTAGGCTGTGATTGAATTTTAGAGGGATTACGGTAGCAGAAAATGGATTGTATTACATGTAATTGTATCACATCACACTATATAAGGGCGATATCTGACAATGATAATATCAATACCACCATGTTTGGGTAATCGAACAGTTCAGGTCATATATACACATGTATAATAGCATGGTCAACCAGGTATGCCTCATTCCTGGGTAATGCATTTTCCCATTGTCAGAGACGTACTGCCTCTGACTGATGTTCCATATGCGCAGGTGCTTTTTGTTTTTATTTATCATCGTTGAATCAGACGCAGGTGTATTTAGTCTTCACCAATCAAAAGTGACATAGGAAGTGTCATTGGAATCGTTCATCAGTATGAGAGCAACCCAAAATGTATCAAGTGTACAACTTGCAGAGGAATGAACAACGCAGTTACTATTACTATACATGTAAGACAATCAACTCTTTGAAAACATCACAGGTAATATGCATGTTTAGCTGTGATATCAAGCATCCATGGGTTTGCTAATTGCAGAATTGCAGTAGATTTCCAGCATGGTTCCAGCATACTCCCAGCATGAATTGCAGCCTGGCTGCAGCATGGATACAGTCCATGCTGTGTTGCAGCATGGATATAGTCCATGCTGGAAGCATGCTGCAGAATATCCCATAAGGTTTAACCTGGCTGCAGCATGTTTTCAGCATGTTTCAATTATTAAATTATGCTGCTACCATGCTGGAGTAATTTTAGAGCATGGTCCCAGCATGGTGTACAGAGGCATACTGCAACCATGCTGGAATGCAGTTTGATTCCAGCATGGTAGCTACAGTCTTTATAGGGGCATGCTGCATCACTGGGAATTTCCATACTGGGCATGGTTCCAGCACGGTAGCTACAGCCTACAGGTCACAAACCACTAAATATTCGCCTTACTTAA
>JAVTVY010012090.1:0-52312 GCA_036873755.1 Hanleya hanleyi | reverse complement strand
AGACTGTCTATCCTGGAGAGTCGTACAGTAAAGATCTGTGCCTTTGAAGTTCTTGATGTTCGAGCTTATTTGTTCGTGCATAGACGTTTTGACTTGAAAAACATTTCGTGGCTCATAATTTCATAAATTGCAGACTGGGTAACTTCCAGCGAACTGTTGTCCTCGTGAAGGGACCTTCTCCATGCTTCGCTTTGAAGTTGCTGATTTGACAATATTCTGAAATAAGAAATTTTCTGATAAGGTATAATAAAGCATCGAACTCAAAGTTATTCTGTAATGTCAATTAGACATAAACCATTACCTGTCAGTTAGGTGGAACAGCATGTACACGAAAACCTACAGGAAATAATGGAATATACTTCATATCGATAATATAAGACATTGCTCCACTTGAGGATTGCTCACGTATTTGAAACAGATTGATTTGTATCCATTATATAATCGCTATGTCTAGTTCTTATCGGAATGAATTGTTAGTCTTTTACTATCAAAAACTATATTCTGTAGTTGTCCGCAAGCGTCATTCGTGGTCAAATTTCAAATTACTGTTATAACATCCACTTCATAATCAGAGGATTGAGCTGTTGGAATGCACATCTTGAAGTTCTTATCGTTAGGTCTAGTTTTAGTTGGTATACCTAATCACAAGCTTTCATTATCATATGTAATATAATGAAATAAAGCACATAACGTTAATTAGGAAATTTCAGAAAATTACTTCACCTTGTAGAAGTTTCGGTCCCTAAGACGACAAGGGCTTGTGCGCAATCTTAGATATTATAACGCAAGGTCGTCTGTTGACTCGGGTGATAGTGTCTACATAAACCTTAATTCCAGATAGATTCCAGTTCGGCTCCGAGATTTCTCGAAGACTTCATAGCCTCTTTGCAGGAGACAGGATACAACAACGACCGAGTCCATGTCTGTTGAATATTAAGCCTATTTATTGTATTTTCATTCCACCTAACTCGGGAATATTCGGCAGCATTCGGCAGACAGACCAACACAACTTCATTAATATCGGACCATTGTAAATATCTTTCAAACTGGAGATGGTACATCTATCATCGAGACACGATGGTGAATTAGCCTGCCTGTACACTCCGACCATTCCTATATATACAATTCTAGTATATTACAGGGGCAAGCTGACACATCAAATTCCCAGCACAGTTGTTACTTCGCGCCCTGCTATCTGTCTAATTTTCTAAACATGCACATCATATTCGGGATTACAAAGTACAGATTCAGTGCAATTACATAACCATGCAGTATTAAAACCATATAGATTGAAATTATATAACTGCCTATGTTTTACGAAACCTGACCTAAAAGGTCATGAAACGGAATCTCGGTGATAGCTTTATCAAAACAAACAGAACTTAAAATTAGAACACATCATAATATATATATATGTACTGTAACATCTAAAATATGGCTTCTCGTTTGCATGCAACATATTACTACAATACAAAATTGGTGACTGAAAAGTCGAACTTTACGTAATTACGTATGGTGGTTAAGAAATCCTATATTTCACACATCCCTCCAAACATGGAAGATGGATGATACTATCGGAGAAAGTAACAAAATGCATAATTCATTAAAATGATTTCCAAAGTTCATAATCCTCATTCATAGCTTAGTTCGTTATCCGCAATATCAGTTAAATATCTTGAATCATCCAACACCCAGAGTCCATGTTCATAGCGTAGTGTTGTAATTTCACATTCAGCAAAATTTCTGCAAACCAAATACTTCAAATATCGTATACAACAGGCTAGTCACACCGTAAGTGTGCACATATCAAGGATTACAACATATATAAGGGAAGTGGGAAGAGGTGCCGACATACTGACAGAGCCACATGACTTCACAGTATAGTCTTCCGGTTAACCTATTCTAAAGCACATACCAAGAATCTAATAATTCGAGATATGTGTTGTATCTCAGTTACGCTTTTATTGTACCTGTTCATGTGGCAACTTGGACGATATGACCACACGGCCCCTAGCACCGACATAAGCGGTATTACATACAAATCTAGAGAGCTATGATGGAAATTACAACACATATAAGGGAAATGGGAAGAGGTGCCGACATACTGAGAGAGTCACATGGCTTCACAGTATAGTCTTCTGGTTAACCTATTCTAAAGCACATACCAAGAATCTAACGATTCGTGATATGTGTTGTATCCCAGGTACGCTTTTATTGTACCTGTTCATGCGGCAACTTGGATGACATGACCACACGGCCCCTAGCACCGGCATAAGCGGTATTAGATACAAATCTAGAGAGCTATGATGGAAATGCTCTGACAACTTGTATATTGGTACTTGGTGAGCTGTGTCGCTGTGACAATTCGTAGCAATAATGGTGCTCTGACAACTCGTATATGGTGCTCTGACAACTCGTATATTGGTAATTGGATGACCAAAACAAGTGCTTGAAAATCCTTCGAGTACCTCAGCTGCGAATCCAAAATAGTTGACAAAAAAAGACAATTTACCCAAAACACTACATGAAAAGCAAAACAGTTTGCCAACACATTTCATGAAAAGCAAAACAAAAATGGTCAAACAAAACAAAATACATGTAGAACAGCATTTAAATGTATTAAAATGTCAAAACAGTCAAACAAAACAAACAAAAGAGAAACAACAATAAGAAGAGGGGAAGAAATGGTGCTAGAGACTGCATGAGTGATCAATTCAGCAGTAACTAATATACCAGAACTTGACCTCAAGTGAGAGTACGTTGCCTGCAGGAAAACGCACGCTCACTGACAAGAGTGATGAAAGAAAGAAAAACAAAAAACCAAAACATTACAAAGGGGGATACAAAGATGGGAAAACATGGCCACGTGGAGCAGTCTCCGGAGTACCGTCCAGTGGCAGGTCATGCATTTCAATGTCACCGGGTGGACAGGCTGACGTACAATGAAGGTCCGCGAACACAATTGAGAACAATATCCATATAGATTATAACGTGTACAAAAGATATACAAAATCGCGACAAGGGTACCCAGCAAAACCATGGTAGAAGAAATATATGTCAAAATGTCATTCACTGATACGTCAATTGTCATATCGTCAAGGGTAAGGGAACTTGCACCACCTTATTCAATGCCTGTCAAGGAGTGGCATTCAAACGGGCAATAATTCTTGTAACATTCAAGAGTTTGGGAATAGCAATGTTAGGCATTTGAACCCTATCTGCAAGAAATGAGAATTCTTTAGAATAGGGGGTAGCAGACTCTATTTTCCAGCCCACACCAGTAAAAACACACTTACCGGGCTGGAGCAGGTAAACATCGTAAGTCAATGAATGGACTTCAGCGGGCCGTGCGGCACAATGCACGGACACATCTTCACCAAATGTTTGCAACACAAATTCACTAGGAGAGAGCTCAAACAATTTGCTATTGAATTGCAATAGTCGCACCATGCAAGCGGTATTAGAACTATTCGTTAACACACTCATGATGCAGGGAACATGTTCTTGCTGCATTTGCGCACTTCCATAGCATACTCGAGGAGAAGGATCCATACACCGGGTCGGGACAAAATACCATTCAGTCTCTGTGTTCAGTCCAGTATGACCCGCCGCAAAGACAATTTGTACAAAATGTCCAGGCTCTTGTAAAGGCATAGCCCAGGACTGCAAACCGTATTCGACGTAAGCGCCATCGTCAATCATTGGGAGAGTGGGCGGGTAGGAAAGTGTTTCCTTGTTCCAAACTGGACGCACCAATGCATTGCGGTAATACCATTTGTATGGAAAAATGAGACGAACTCCCACCGGTAGGAGCTGCCGCATCGCCCGAAGTTGAGAGGGTGGAAACAAATCCTCCGTAAGACGGCCTAATCGTTAAAGACGGCCCAAACTGGATGGTTAAATTTTACAGCAGTCCTAAGCGTGTTGCATATAGAAATGTGAATGTCGTAAGAAAGCGCCCCGAGAAACTGAACTCTTCATGTAATCCGTATTCAATATAAGAACCGACAAAATATATCGCTCGAGTATTCACGAGGTCGGTCAAGAACACCAATTCTAGATCCAAACTTGCGTGATATCTTTGGGGCACCCGTAACCCTTCAAGGCATAGGGACCATTGATGCACTTCTATCCTCCACTGACGCATCAGGCAGGTAGCTCAAGACGTTGCTATTTAGGATGAGTCGGAAACCGGTGCATTTTGGAGTGAAAATGATTCATACCTCAAACTGGGCGCATATCCAGTGCCACCAACACCAATATGTCTTGCATTGGTTTATTTATTTTATTTTATTTTATTTTTTGCAAACACGTGTGTTTTTATTAGATGCTACGAATTTAGTCGCAAGCGAAAACAAATAATTCATAATTTGAAGGATTATGAGTACAGAAATGCGAAAATGTCCGGCAATTATATGATTCCAAA
Organism: Hanleya hanleyi; assembly: GCA_036873755.1. Lineage (NCBI taxonomy): Eukaryota > Metazoa > Mollusca > Polyplacophora > Lepidopleurida > Hanleyidae > Hanleya > Hanleya hanleyi. Next base: position 47,886 of record JAVTVY010012090.1, on the reverse strand, counting down.
ACAAGGCAGAGGATTAATTTGTCTATTTCTCACGAGATAGGCAGAAATATAGATTCCCAACCCAAAGTAAAATCTAGAAGTCGATCTGTTTCCTGGTTTCCCGAGACAGTTTCGATGTTTTCTGACCACGATCCGGCCCACAAGCGGGCACTCTATATCAATCAGATTACTTGTTTCAATTTCCAGGCAGCAGCATTGCCCTTAGCCGGAAACCAGGTTCTAACAAACATGTAATAGTTAATAGTTAACCTAAATGTATAGTCCAGATAGGATTGAAAGTTTCCTTGCACAAAGTAATGTTAAATACATGTCAATATCAGAGAAATGGAGATTAAGAAAAGTGCTGACAAACGTACTTGACAGAATCGGATTCGGTATTAATTAGGGTGAAATGCCGACGTACTGACAAGATATCAAATGACCCCACGTGTTCATTATAGGAGTGCGTTCTGCCCAAAGATATCTCAAGGGTTAAGAATGATTCCTTTGACGTTTTGTACCACGCTTTTATTGTAGCTGTTCAGGTGGACACCTTGTGTCTGTTTAAACAAAATTAGATACAAATATCGAAGAAAATATTATTTAATACCTCTATTGAATACACCCAGAAACAAGTTAGTTTGATTCTGATACATCTGATGAACACTGATGAGCTGTCTCATCGTCAGATGTTAGAACCGAATGGGGTAAATATCCATAGAGTATTAGGTATTATTCAAAAATAGCAATCGGTAAGGCCCGACGCCGTCCAAGCGTTAATTCCCCACCTGGTGAACATATAGGTCGAACTGACTAATGAGTATGTCCAGAGGTTGAACATCGGAGGCAATGGCCACAAGCAGAATTGCACCATATACAGGTAACAATTAGAAAATAATATGCCAGGGTAAAGCGGATAAATAACAGCGCAGTGTAACATGAGACTAATCGTCGATATTCTAAGTTATATGAATCATGACCATTGGCATCGTACACCATGTCATCACATTGGCATAGTATACTATGTCATCACATTGGCATCGTGCACTATGTCATCACATGGGCATCGTACACTGTCATCACATTGGCATCGTATACTATGTCATCACATTGCCATCATACATTGTCATCACATTGGCATCGTACACTATGTCATCACATTGGCATCGTATACTGTCATCACATTGGCATCGAACACTGTCACCACATTAGCATCGTACGCTGTCATCACATTGGCACCGTACACTGTCATCACATTGGCATGGTACACTATGTCATTACATTAGCATCGTACACTGTCATTACATTGGCACCGTGCACTATGTCATCACATTGGCATCGTGCACTATGTCATCACATGGGCATCGTACACTGTCATCACATTGGCATCGTACACTATGTCATCACATTGCCATCATACACTGTCATCACATTGGCATCGTACACTATGTCATCACATTGGCATCGTATACTGTCATCACATTGGCATCGAACACTTTCACCACATTAGCATCGTACGCTGTCATCACATTGGCACCGTACACTGCCATCACATTGGCATGGTACACTATGTCATTACATTAGCATCGTACACTGTCATTACATTGGCATCGTACACTATGTCATCACATTGGCATCGTAGACTGTCATCACATTGGCATCGTGCACTATGTCATTACATTGGCATTGTACACTGTCATCACATTGGCATCGTACAATATGTCATCACATTGGCATCGTACACTATGTCATCACATTGGCATCGTACACTATGTCACCACATTGGCATCGTGCACTATGCCATCACATTGGCATCGTACACTATGTCACCACATTGGCATCGTGCACTATGTCATCACATTGGCATCGTACACTGTCATCACATTTTGATACTCGTGGTTTACATTCGAAAAAACAATAGAAATAGAGGCTGCTTTTTTTGATTCATCACCGACGAACAACCCTTTATGGACCCCTGAACTGGTCCCATATTGTACGCCAATTTAGGCTGTCATAAACTAAATTTTTCCCTTATGCCCAGACGGGTTAAAGCAAGTTTTTAAGTAAGTTCGTACAAAGTGCTATCCAAAAAAAAAGACTGAAAGAACTATCAATAGAACGTTGAAAATTGAGACTCGACTAACTTATGTGATGTGACATTTTCAAATATCAGTTGTATCATTAGGTTGGCATCTCTTTATAGACATGCAAATATTTTAAGCATCAGCCATGAATCAGCTGGGTCTACAGCGTACGGTTCACTCATGTCCAGGGACTGGCTATACTTAACTAATCGCAATAATGTATCTGACCGAATGTCAATATATTCGGCAATCTACTGAGTGTATTTTCTAACGAGGTATAAATGCGACATTGTCACATCTGTCTGTATGCAGTCTGATAGGAGTGAGCCGTCGCATGAAGGATGGATGTTAAGTGACAATTGGCGGAACGCCAGGTAGGTACATTTACTTTGCTGATTTTTTCTGTGCGCTTGCGCTTTCCGTCAATTGTCTTGTCGGCCGGATAACTTTCGAAAGCCTTTTGTTATTCAACTTTTGGTCTTTTCCGGACAATAAAGTTAGAACGACTTAAAGAGATTGCAAACAAATTCAATGACATACAGGTAGTTTTGGCATTGGACAATGTGTTCTCCAAATTTCAAGGCAATTAGATGCCATAAAGACTACAGGGAAACCGACCTCGCGAAATTTTGCTTTACGACAAGTAATACTCCCTAATAATATTGGATCTTGAAGAAAATGGCATTTCAGCTTCTTTGCAAATATGTGGTCATTCTTTGAAAATATAGGCATAGATACATCGTTACGACAGACTAACCAAAACACAAGCTTACGCAAATATAATCCTCATAATTGTATCCTTTATTTTAAACGCTTGTCATCGATAGGCCGTATAAAATGTCAGTTTGTTTCATAAATGTTTGGAACGTCAAGGGATTCTTTCGGAATTTGGTATGGGATATCTTTCCCCAAGATAGTCCCAGTGACCCCACAATTTTATCCCTCGTTTTGAGTGTTGATTATCTGAGCTATCACTTGTCTAGATATAACAGAATTGCGATTTTATTTTCCGAATTGTCTGGAACATTCTCAGCGGGTTTTTTTTTACCTCCGTGCATTGGTCATAACTGATTCAGTCATATTAATCTTAGCTATAGTAATATTCACTCCATCCTGTATGTCTCATATCTCGCTGGACATGACCTACTACAGGGACGAGGTGTACCCTATCCCGTTTTTCTACGCAAACTATGCAATAACGACAGCGTGGAACTGCAATGTGTGGATTACAGTTTTTGTGGCCGTGGAACGATACATTGCAATTTGCCGTCCATTTGATTCCACGCGGATTATCACCACCAGAAAGAATCTTATCGTCATCGTATCTGTATTGGTCATCTCCATAGCCTTTAATATATCCATACTTTTTTCATAGAATCGCGAGAGTGCGAGACGAAAACTGACTGTTATGAACTTTACTTTCCAACAGAGGACACTTTTTATAGAGAGGTCTATGAGAAATGGATGTATGCAATTGTCTTGTTTGTTATCCCACTGGCGGTCTTATTTCTGCTAAACATTCGTATCGTGTTCGAACTAGTGGGAAAGGCAAAACGCCGTAGGGTTACTTTAGGGGCCACTGATGAAGGTCATGACGAGGCAAATGTGAGCCACGTTCTGGTTTCAATAGTCGTAGTATTCATCATTTGCCAAACACCCGGGGCCGTGCTGGGGGCATCTCCTGACATCTCCTTCCAAGATTCTATAAAGTTCGGGGCTGTGAGCATTACACTGTTAATTCTGAACTCGTCGGTGAATTTCCTCATATATGTATTCATTGGTCAAAAATTTCGAAGAATATTTGTCAAAAGTGTTTGTCCTCGCTGTGTCATGGATGAAACTACAGCACGAATTAACAATGTGTGAATCATTCGCCGAAGTATGGTTTAGAGAAGACATCTGAAGGTGGAACTATCTAGGTTGCACTTAGGAAGTTTTCCATGGCATAACCTGGTCCGGAAAGTTTTCCTATGGCAACCACTTGGGTGGACAGGATCTGCTATGGATTTGTGAAATGGTGCATCACTGTAGAATATTAATGAAAGTTCGAATATGCGTTGAGTATATTGCACGTTGGTGAAGCTATTGTTCTATGCTTTGTGCCCATAGGGTTTGGGTAGCAACAATTTTCTAATAATCACTTTGATGGAATGTGATTTCTTACCAATATGATATAGCGCCACTCGTACACATTGGGGGAGGAGGTATTGTAGGCACTGTACGATCGCCCGATTCTTCGAGCTGAGTCAGTCCAGACATCGGAATCAGATTGAAACAGTCAAGAGTGTGACATATGTACGCCAGTTGGTCGCGTTGTGGTCGTGTGTATGCCACCAATACAATGGGGTTATCCAGCTGATGATGGTGAAGTCAGCTAACTGTTGTATCCACTGGAACAACTGGTCCCTTTAGCACCTGGACTTACATTGGGCCTGCTATGAATATTGATGATCATCAACATCAACTTACAGCTCAATGTAAGTCAATGAGATAGAGAGAGCAGTTGTTCTAGTGGATACAAAAGTTAGGTGAATTACTATCAGCTGAATAACCCCATTCTGTCTTAATGTACAAGACATGCAGTAAAAATGCGTGCCGAGTGCATGGATGTCTAGGCCTGAAACCCCCTGTTTCTCCCAATTTATTTGATTTGATAGTACGGCATGGAGAGTGGAGTGGGGGTGTCAGGGGCTATAAATCAACTTTTTGTTGACATCGCAAAGCTATGTCTTCACGAAGGAGTATAATTTGTTCATTTTGTGAAATTTGCAAATAGACTGCAATGAATCACACAACTCTAAAATTCCTATTTTATGCCAATTAGACGTCAACCAAAAATACATGAAAACCTACAGGAAATAATGGGAAATTCTTCAAATTGACAATTAATGGCACTCCACAATTTGAGGATTGCTTATTTACTCGAAACATCTATCTCTATTATCTAGTTCTAGTGCGGGTGCCTTGTTTGGCGATTTACCATCAAAAACCTATATTCCGTTAAGTTGTTCTTGGACGCCAGACATGGTCACATGTTAAATTACATAGACCTCATCAGAAGGATGCCTGTTTTCATTAGCATGTGAAAGGTCAGGAAACATTTGACGCTATTTAGGAAAGGACAGAGAAGTAAGACTTTAACTGTGTCTTACACACTGGTTCTATTGTCTCACGCCAGTTATTCTTTTTCTGAAATCAACCGTTTTGCAACGGGATTTACATGTACTCAGGTGTTCCTGATCAGATCAACCGGATAGTAAGTTAGTTATCAACCGGTTGATCTGACTCAGAACACCCACTATACCTGCTTCAAGAGAAACACATGTATTAGAAAATGCAGTAGATTTATTAATGTTAGAATATGCAGTGCATTTATTAATGTTGTAACATTATTAAGCTATGAGGAAACTAGCGTCACATGAGCAAGTCCTATGACTCGTGTATTACGATACATCTATAATATGCTTGCAAAACGTTTATATACATGGCAGATACACAGGCTACTTTAGTGATGGGATGAGTGATTTGCATATGACCGTATAGATCAAATCAAATATTACGGGCTATTTCATTTTTCTATGTAGTTTTTACCCTCAACATTCATATTGTATAGCAACTATTTAAAGATGGCTTAAGTTGCAGGCTTCAATGCATAAATGCTACATACATGTATAAACATACGCATGCTCATTGTAAGAGAGCTCCCAGGGTAACTGAATATATGAGGCAATCTGTATTCAGTAGAGAACCGTCAAAACGCTCAGCTTGGCTCTTTGTTGAGATCTCTCGCAGAAACCAATTTCAGATTTTATGTTTTCACCAATTCTAGTCTCACCCCGGCGTATTTGGTTGCATCTGCTAGCTCTTCCTGACAATACGAACATCAATGTACTCCTCCCCTGACGCATGGCCGGAGATTGAAAACAGAGGTAGATAAATAACTGGCTACCTGCCCCATTGTTGAGTGAAATGGGGGTCATTTCCATTCTCACCACGGTAGGGCGAATGTGTTTCTTACTAAGGTTTCTTTCATTTTCTTTTTTGCAAACTGCTGATAAGAAGTAGGTCACAAGTGGATTTTTAAACAGATGGACTAGACGATTGTATTTAATCTTCGTACGGTGGATTGCGAGTGCAATTCCTTATTTTCTTCTCGAGATCTCTCTATAATATCAGGGTTTTTCTCATTTGAATATTTTAACGACCACACACTCTGGTCACAAAGGTAGACTTTCGGTATGCTTGTACTATGATACCCCGTAACTTCTCATGGGTACTGTGGGTTTGTATAGACCTAGAATATCTCTTCCCAGTAAAGGGGAAGAGACCAGAAAAGGTAGCACACAATCTTTCTCGGCTGACGATTCGGTCAACCAAGTGTCAAATCACATACCTTAAATAGCTGGGAAGGAGCACGGTATGCTTACAGCCAAGATCGTCTCAACAGGTACTCTTTTCTGGAATCTTTTCTTTCGCACCTGTTCTGTTTCCCCTCCTGCTCTTTTCAACTTTCGAATGTTGTTGTGGTGCCCAGACACACACCCACGTGACTAACATTGACGTCGCATTCTCAACTCAATAATGTCTACGCGCCCCAACATCGTTCGCTGTTTCCGGTTAATGCGCGCATGCGCGTCTGCCCGACTTCGAAAAGGAATAGAGAGGGAAACAGAACAGGTGCGATAGAAAAGACTCCAGAAAAGAGTACCTGATGTAGATGTTTGTGGTTGTAAGTATACCGTGCTCCTTCCGAAGTATTTAAGGCATATCATTTGACACTTAGTTGACCAATTTGTCAGAAAGATTGTGCGCTACATTTTCTGGTCGATGTCGGCCTCCTAAATGCTTTGAAGCTAGATGATCTACTAGGTCTAGGTTTTGTATGAGTTATTGGTTGTGTCCTCTAAATTAGAAACTGAAAAAATTAGTTACCGCCGCGTAACTTCTTACGGGTATCACGGGCTAAGCTAGTCATCTCTAATACTCCTCCTAGGACAGTTATATCTATGATATCCCGAAACTTCTTATGGGTTATCCTACTATGGAGGGGTTTAACTAATCCCAGAATAAAGATGACGACGGATACAATTTTGTAGAAGTCCATTCTGACTATATTTCTTACAAGCTTTCAGAGAAAAACTTTCTCCATCCTCAGGTAGAGTGGCGATTGCACATATATACAGTTTACAGAAGCTTTTATACAGTAACCTTGTGAGAACAACTCAGTCAACAGACATATCTAGATAATATATCTGTGATTACAATTAACCTTGGTGAAATTGTTTGAAGGAGAGCGATAGCTCACCTTATGTATATACAGTTCCATTGTGATTGTATGGAAACGTGTTAAAACATCAGATCAATAGCTCAGGTTACACGAGACAATAGAGTTTGATATGTACAATGGTTTAGGAAAATAAATAGAACACAATCCAGCACTATGTACATGGTATAAGTTATGTAGCAGTTCGGAGCATCATAGGTTTAAACATTGAAAAGCCGGAGCGGCACTGAACACTCATTTACATTCAATTTGGGTTTGCGCTCAGAAATGAACAGCGATTCCTTCACTTTAAGTTTGCACTCTGTGTTGCTGGAGTCTACTATAGTGTGTATGCTCTTTGTTGAATTGTGACCAAAAGATAAACAATGTTGTCCAAATGCAGAATGTTTATATTGGTTAGAACATATGTTATGTTCTTCCCTTCTCTGCGAGGCATGTCTAATCGTTTCGCCTATGTATTTTACATGGCAAATACCACACTCTTTTTGGTATTATGGGTTAGACTTACGGGTTTATGCATTTTTAGGACTCATCTCAAAAGTCTATTCATGGGACATTCATGGAGTGAGAAAGTATTTCTTTATTCGTTTGTTATTGCTACATCGTCAGTGGTAGAATTCATATGATGTGTTATTGGCAGGGCTTCTCATTGAGAATGTTCAATGCAATCTGCCTTCTCACTACTACTACTAGTTTAATTTGAATGGCGCTTTCAATTTAATAAAATTATGCGCGCCAGGTCGTTGCATTGAGTTTGATGTACAACATATATATTGATTTAAAATATCCAACTATACGGATTTGTAATGGATTAAAGAAAAATATGTAGAAAAATCAAACTCCAAATGCGTTATTTAATGTCATGGTGAGGTTAGAGACATAAAAGGAAGGGAGCATGTATGGACCAACACAATTAATTTAATAATAATAAAATCCTAACGACCCTTTCTAAAAAATAAATATATATAAAACTGAACTAAAAAGGCTAATATAGCACATGCATATTTTGTTTAAACAAAATTAAACTCATCATATAGATTTAGATTTGACAATGTGAGAAAAATCGAGATTAGATGTAATATCTATACTCATCCTGATGAAGACAGTGAATGATGACCTCGTGGTATCATCAGACACCAATGTCCAACCAGAACAAGCAAGACATTATTTAAAATAAAACTGTTTACCCCAACCCCCTCCCTTAAGCAAATGTAAGAAAATGTATATTAAACAGTGGTGAATAAAAACGAGATTTGATGTAATATCTATGCCTGTCCCGATGAACACCGTGAGTGATGACCTCATGGTATCATCAGACACAAATGTCCAATCAGAAAAAGCAAGGATACCATTTAAAACAAAACTCTTTCTCAGAGTAGAAATATTGGTATAATTTCTTAACCACAGGTAAGAAAATATATATTAAACTATTCTAGAATTTTATTATTCATCAACTTGTAATATGCATGTACTATTAATTAACCAATAAAACTATTATAAATTATTCCACAGGATGGGAGGGGAGGTAACAGTTGTACCCTCCCTTAGACTAGATGGGAAATGTAGAACAAAATAATAAAATCAATATAAATTAGAATCTGCGTGTGTGCAGTATATATCTATAAATAGCCATAAAAACTTTATCACGGTTTTTTCTAGGCTTTAAAATGGATTCCATGGTATGATTGAAGACACCAGCACATATAAGTTCATTAAAAAAGTTTAATCTCTGATTATTAAATCGCGTACACGATAATAAATAGTGACTGATGCCTTCTTCTACATCACACGCATCACACACTCCAGTGGGCTGTAAATTACATCTAAAGAGATATGAATTCAGGGGAATATGCCCGACAAGAAGTCTAAAAACAAGTACTTCAGCGTGGCGATTTGGTAAATTCAAAGAGGCGTCTGTAACTGAAGGCTGAAATTGATAATAAAAACGCCCCTTCTCTGAATTATCCCAGCATTCCTGCCATTTAGATTTAAAATAAGGATATAAACAAGCCATGGCTTCATTTATGGTCAATCCCATATGTATATTAATATCTGGAAGTGCGGATGCGTGCTTAGCAAGAGAGTCCGCAAGCTCATTCCCATATATACCAGAATGGCCCGGAACCCAATCGAAATAAATTACTATATTTTCATAAGTCATCGTAGTGACAAAATATAATATTTCATATAAAATACTTGAAGACCGGCTCCAAGAGAAGTTAAGCATTGCTTGTAAAGAGCTAAGAGAGTCTGTAAAAATTACAGCTCTAGATATACTAGTATCTCTAATAAAATTGAGTGCCATTAATATAGCTGTCAGCTCAGCTGTATAGACACTCACATGATTATTAATTCTAAAGGATTTAGAATATTTTAATTCTGGTATGCAAAATGCAGCACCCACCCTGCCGGTATCTGGACACTTGGAGGCATCTGTAAACACTTGCATGTATTCACTCCAATTAGATTTAATATATTCTTTTGTATATCCAAGCTTTTATATCTTGTCGCACGGGCAATGATTCGGTATCGGTAGTGCACCTCTGTCGGGAACCAACCCAAGATAACAATGAACTCGTATGCCTTTGAGAATAATCCGATCATTAGTTATCCTAAGCAGTGAAAATAAATAGTTATAGCAAGTAACGAATCTATCAAGATCTGATATCAGGATATAAACAATGACGGAAATGGTCCATAGCTACTCAGCAAACGTACAAAAAACAGTAATGACTCCATACAGGAATCAAGTCATCATCTGTCAGCATCTGGGGTTCTGTACCAAAGATTGATATAGTCCATGAAGAAATGGAGTGGTGACGTTACTCTGACGTGATCATGTGAAAGTGTAACAGACAAAAAAAAAGACTAGGCTATCTCGATAACATATTTACATGTTAGGCTTCTGTACTATCTACAAGAAACAAGATATTCATAAAACGAGACGTTAGTAAAAATCGTCCTGCTTGGAGTGAATGAGTGAGGGATCAGCGTTATTTCGACCATATAGTGACGATATAACTAACTACTATCTATGATTAGCTGGACATATGCGACTATCTATGTACAGTCATTAATCTTCCCCTCATGGCATCAGACATTTTGCAACTCGCATGTGTGTAACAGCCATGCAACCACAGGTTCTATCAAAGGGCCATGAAACTTCGCCAGGACAGTATTGAGGCCAATGAGGGTAAACTAAAAGAAAACAAAAACACGGTAGCTTACGATCATTGCAGGGGCCGGGCCATTTTTGTCAGAATGCCATTTTTACCAAGTTAATTATGAGGTCGGGAAAAAGGAATTAAAGCCAAAAATAATCAAACGAAGCAGTTAACGCTCAATGAGACCGGGAACAAGAAACGTGCATAATATTGACTATATTATATGTTATAACTTGTGTAAGACTATTTATCGTCCTTATAGATCATGGAACAACGAGGGTAACATATAAATAAAAGGGCATTAACGCCAAATTGAAAGGGGCGGGGGGATGAAACTTTGGTCAGAAGGCGTTCGAAACAAGACTTAACCCTACCAGGCATGGGATTTTTGGGACTTACCTAGGCCTGTGGGTGGACATTTCGCCCTCCCCCAGCCTAAATATTCTTCATACCATTCAGGTACGGGGCTGACATTTACCTCAATATACCCGTGTGTCAAGCTCTAACCGGAAAGCCAAGACGGACGCTCTGATGACGTCATTTCCCCAGAAGGTATATTTGGTCGATATTTCGGTCAGATTTTTTTGATTTTTTATTGATGTGATATTCCTCCCAAAACAGCATGATAAATGAGTAAATAATAATCTGATGTGAATTACAATAGTTTTGCTCTCTTTTAGGTACCCTCTTTTATCCACAGAAAAGCAAACAGCTCGAAGAAAAAACTTCACTTTTCTTGTAACTGCAACATAGCCGCTATTTTGATTTTCTCATGATCCTCTGCCCGATTGGGTTATGCGAATAAGCCCAAAATGAAGTCACAGAGTGTCAGTCTCAATTTGATGTCAATTTTCTATCGTTTCTGGGATAGGATAGAAAGTTTGATAGGGGCAGGCATAATGCACCCCCGCCCACCCCAGGTCTGGTAGGGTTAAAGCCCATTGTGGGCCAGGAATATGATATAAACAATAACGTAACACGTATACGTCTTTCCGAAGCAATTGAATGATGACTAGGATGGTTTAGAGACTGTTTCCGGACGGAAGGCGGTTCTAAAATGACATTCAACGCGTATTGAGTGCACAAGCTGTTCGTCTTCCAAAACTGTCAGTCTATGCACATACATGTAGACGCTGTGTTTAATTATTACTCACAGACCAAATACAAGATAGGACAGAATTGCATGAACATATATTTTAACATAAGTTAAGGCTTCACCAGTCAGACAAAAGTAAAGGCCTGTATGCCCTACGCTCATACTATTCAGCTTGTATCACTGACGTCCCTACTCTCCTTGTTCCCCCCGCTGATTCACATCGCATATTTCGCGCCTCTTGGCCGTAAGGGGGGCGCTCTGCACAGGCCAACCACCAATGACCAATGAATATCACTCTTACAGAAGAGTCTTGGCAATATGAGTTGTCTCCCTTTTCAAACGTTCATATGTCGTTAACGGCAAAACTAACAATAAACGGACGGCAAAAACAGCTCTAATTACGTTAATTTCTGAGTTAAGAGTGAACAGATTTTTGGATAACTTCCTCCATTGTTTAGTAAGGTTCGTCAACTGATTGCAAACATTTGTTCACTGATACCTTCAAATAATTAACAAATAAATCCCTGTAAATGTTGTTAATATCCCACTGATAAGACCACGCTTTATCGTCATGAGTATATAAGGAAATCAAGCTGCCTAGAATCGTAACGTAAAAACTCGTGAGCTCCGTGCTCAATGCTGTTTTCTATTGGATATCTTTGATTGTCATTATTGAATTTTGGCACACTTCCTTGGAAAGTTATTGTTTACGTCTGGGTGAATTTTGGTGGAGAATTTTTGCGTATTTTGGAGAAAAACTGTTTCCTGATTTTGTCAGAATTTATTGTCAAACCGGACAGGTGTTACTTCGACTCCGTTGGGACTTTCCCTTTGCTGCCATATTAGGAGCGTGTCATAATTAATCTGTGGATTTAATTGATTTTCGCTGCTGTCACCGGGACTGATTGGAAATCGAATACAGTCTAACGACCAGGTGCACGACGTACTCCGCTCATCGGTTACGGTGTACATTTCTAACTGACAGGTGTCCGCTGTGCAGGTGTTTGGGGCCTTCCCCATCAGCGCGCTGCTCTATGATTGGCCAATCCCGTGTGCAAAACTGTAAGTCTTGATCTGTCAATCATATTTAATAACTGATCTGTCTTTTGATTTCCAACTTTTGCATTCTTCTTGAGCATCTCGAAAATGTTGCATCACGATGGATCCTGAGGATTATATAGACGAGGATGTCTGTAGACGCAGTGTTTTGGTCAAAGTGAATAAAGGCGGGGACAGAGAGGGTATTCTTGGACCATTGCTTTCCGTTGTAAAAGTGGAGGATATCTTTGCCATTTCTCCAAATGGAGAATACAATCTGTGGATTGTAACTCTGGAATCCGTTCGTCGTCTGATGGAGAAGTTGGTGGCTGTTGGCCGCCTCGTGTGTCCTAAATCCAATCAAGTACTATTTGTTTTACCTTTTGACCAGAATGTATCAATTATCCGTGTGCACCGCTTGCCCATCTTCTTGAAGGATGATGTTCTTAGAGACGCTTTCACGCGCTATGGCAAAGTGGTGAATGTTACGTGGGAAAATGGAGTGGGCGATGCCCCCCGTATGAGAACGGGTATTAGGAGAGTTGCGCTTTGGGCACCACCTCATGTGGTGCACTCGCTGCCCCAGTTATTCTAAGTTCTTGGCACGCAAGTTCTTCTGGTGGTGCAGGGAAGGCCGGCACGATGCCTGAAGTGTGGTGTGGAGGGGCACATTGCCTCTAAATGTACAACCCCTTACTGTCACGTTTGCAGAGTTTATGGCCACTCCACTATGCAGAGTATAGAGCCGCGTCATACGCGGCGCGTACCTCCGCGATAAGCCTGTGCCCCCGCCGGCGAAGCCGATGGCCGAGCCGACGAAGTCTAATGCTGACCTTTCAGATAACCCTGTGCCCCAGCTGGCGCAGTCGACGGTTGAGCCGATCAAGTCGCCCGTTCGTGAAGATGACGAATCTAATGCATCTGAAGTTTCGACTCGTACCAGTATGCCAGATTTGGAGGATTCCGCTGATGAAACAGGATATCGGAGCTGAAATAGACAAGTCTACCGCTCCAAAGGATGTAGCAAATGTGCCTTCTGTCTCTGGGATTAAGAGGCCGAATGAGGATTCAGCCGGATCCTCTGATGAGAGAGAGCTCATTATTGCGGAAAATAGTGTGCAAAATTCTGATAAGAATGATTGCCAATAATTCCGATATGGAAATAGATACCCCTGCCCCTACGGGTCAGCAGAAGAAGTCTAGGAAGGGGAGAAAAGCTAGAAAAGGGGAAAAATCTAAGGCTGCTCACGTTTTGCCTGGGAGTGTTACCGAGGCCGCCTTGGTTACGCTTCGTTCGTCTTCTGATCGCCCCCCTACCCTTGTTAAGGAAAGGATCCTTCTACCTGTGACGATGTGCGGTGATAATAATAAATTACACACATACGTTTGATTTCACAAATGACGACCCGGACTTTCAATTACGGACTATGGCAACGGTTTTCCCCCAACATGGACTGTCCCTGGACAATGGGATTCGAATATCTTTTACTGTAATGAAATTAAACTTTATTAAAAGTTTATTAAATTAAAGGTTATTACCCTAATATTTTTATCCATGTCTTTTTTCTTGTTGTGGTTTTGCTGTCGATTTCCTGTAAGCAATGACACGTTATGCGACTGTGAATTGTAACGGTCTACGGGATGAACGATGGCGAAAGCTGCTCATCTCGTGGACCGTTCACAACAAGGTCGATGTGCTTTTTTTTTACAGGAATGTTATATAACAAATGTTTCCGAAGGTAAAAAATTGGAGCAAGAATTCTCCAATTTTTGGCCATGTAAAGCCTTTTGGAGTTTTGGGACAAATCGAATTCGCGGTGTTGGAATTCTAATTTCAAAACAATTGACGGAGAGTCAAAAATGTTATTTTCGAAAGCGGTGGCTTTTCTGACAACAACTGGGATGTTACTTTGGAAAAATTGACAAAATGTCTAAATTTGTGGAAATGTTATGGTCTCTCACTATTTGGCAAAAGTGTGTGCTGAAAACTTTAGCTATTAGCAAACTTATTTATGTAGCTACTGTTTTGGACATTCCGGAAAACTATTTAAAGAAACTTGAAAAGGAAATATTTAGTTACATTTGGAGAAACCGCAACAGTGAATATTTAGCTCGTGTTTATATGTACAATACATTTCATCGAGGAGGCATAGCTATAGATCATCTTCTCTCTAGATGTCAGGCTTTGCGTCTATTTCATTTGTGGCAATTTTTGAACGATCATGAAGCCAAATGGGTTCATTTTGCGAAATACTGGATTGGTTTTTCGATGCGTAGGATTAGGCCAAATTTTGCGTCAAATTTAATTCCTCATTCTGCGTATATTCCCCCATTTTATGAAAACCTTTTAAGTGCCTTTCGTCACTTCTCTAAATTATGCCCAAATTCTGATTGGTTACAACCTTCTTCTGTAAAACTTGTCAAAGATGTCATTCAATTTCCCCGTGTGTGTGGTCTATTTCCTCTTGTTGATTTCCCGACTGTTTGGAAAAACATACTTAATCCTGTAATCGACCCGAGTTCCCGTGATTTGGCCTGGAAACTGAGTCATGATATTTCACCTACAAATTATTTATTATATATGCGCAAGAATACCCAAAATACTAAATGTAGTTTTTGTTCCCAAATTGAAACAGCTGAACATCTCATGGTTTTTTGTGCTAATGTCCGTCTTGTTTGGAATTTAGTGTTTGGCTGAATTTTTGATTTTTCCAATATTCGTCTTTCACGGAACAGTTCTGTCATTCGTTTTGGCCTTCTTCCAAAATTTACAGACAAAATTATATTTTTCTTAGCCTTGCTTCTAATTTTTGAAACTCGTTTAGTCATTTGGCTCTGGCGAAACGAAGTAAAATTTGAGAAAGTTGACAATAATCCAACTATTTTAATAGTGCGCCTTTTAGCTATACGCATCCGTATATATTTTGGCAGATTTTGAACGCTTTTCCTTATCTTATTTCAATAAATTCTGGTGCTTTTCTGATGTATTTTGTACAGTTTCCAATGGTCGCGTTGTTTTTCTTTTCAATTAATGTGGATTTACTTATGGTTAGCTTATCCGTATATTGTATATGTGTGCATTCCAAATTTACTATCTAATGACCGCGGCTATTACCTTTTTCCATTTAGCGTATCTATACTTTATATTTTTATTCAGGAATTCAATACATGGTATATAAGCCTATTATTTCTTTTCGATACAATCAACTCTAACGTTCAAATAAATGGCTAGATTTAATATATTACAGCTGTCAATCATTTGATTTAATCGCTCCGTTTTAGCTGTGTGCCGAGCGGCGCGCAGATATTTAATTAATATGAATGTTTATTTCGGTATCTGGCTTGGCAGTTATGGACATCTCGCTGTTAATAGCTGCCACCCATTTCGCCTCCGGAGCTACAGTCAATATATTTTAATTGCCTATGAATGAGCAGAGAAGGTTTCCTTTCCTTCTGTCTTCTTCAAATTAAATATTATATTACACCATTATTCTATTCAATATTATATCAATGAAATTGACAGATCTTTTAATAGTTTAAAGCTCAGTAATCTCCTTTATGACTTTACTGTCTTCCAATTCTCCTTTACAATTACCAGTACCGTTCCGTCATTTTCAGTTTTGTTTCAGAAAAAAGAAACATACCCTTTCGATATAATATTCGAATTTCGTCATCATCATGATTTCGCGCATGGCCTTATGGTCTTAAAATTTTTATTCCATACGTTCTTAAGTGGTTTTGGACTCTAACAGAATCTGTCAATTTCTTACCTTACGCTGCTTGCAATCCATTTCAGCGCCTCATATAATCGTTTTCGGGTTGTTCATATCCTTATTTCGAAGCCAAAAAGTATAAAAATAAGAGATAATTGGATTCTCTCATTACCTATATACACGGCTTTTATATCTATATACTTATATGTAGCCTAATTCTTTCCTTTAGCAGCTGCCGACCAGTAAGCGAACAGGACCAGTAAGCTAACAGGTCCAAACAAATTAGGTAAAATAGTAAATCCTGGGAAATTAACAATACACAAAACTTATAATTGTTCAACAACTTGATTAGCTGGTTATTTCTACTTACAAAACTGGCTCGTGTGTCGCCCAATTCTGTTAGAAAAAGCAGACGACAGGTCGCTTGGGAGGTCAACAAATAAAATATTTCGAGATTTGCATCCATTGTACACATTGACAGAAAGTCAGATCAAGATAGTAATTACACTAAAAGTTGGAAAAATTGATGGTAAATCCGATGATATCTGGGAAAAATAACTTCTTTTTCGTCACCTTTGACGTCGGCAAAAGTTTTGATGCTGGTGAGGGCGCTACTGTGGATTTGGAGGGGACAAGTAATGGTTTAAGTTATTCCCCTTGCTTTCTTTCATAATGTGGAATGAATGGTGGTACTTCATGCTAAAATGACTGCTCCCCCCAACGTAGTTTCTCACGGTAGGCCGCGGTTTTATGATATTTTTCACTCAGTGGAAGTCTGTTTTACTGTGGATAAGTACTATATTTGCTCAACAATCTATTCTGGACATACTATGACCAATATCTAATAATAGTGTATCTCTAAATGGCCGAAAAATCGCTGACAAGCAAATGTTCGCTTACTGGTCCAGTATCACCATATTTTCGGAGTTCAAACCACTCTCCTCGAAATCGTTCCTCACTCAAGTAAATTGCTGCTGGAGAATATATTCATACCTGAAAATAATTATCAAGGTTCGGTCCTTTGTTTTCTGTCACTAGTTTCTATTTTAATATTGAAATCGCATTTCTGGAAATTAAAATCACTCAAAAGTGTTCGCTTACTGGTCCACCAAGGCTAAATATAATCAGCCGTACTGTCTCTGTCGCGTTTTTCCTCATTATAATTTACAATTGTTCTCACGTCCTTATTGTCGCGTCTTGGAATGTCAGTACAAATTCATATTTCAATAAATTCAACTATTTATAAAACAGAAAACAAACACCGTTCAATTGTTTCAGATTTTGAATTGAATGTTGACTGTAATAAAGACGGGGGAAAAGTTCCTTCGAGAGATGCCGAAAGAGGGTGTGTCGCTGTCAAAATATTGGCATGGCTTCCACATTACGGGAGAGTCGTGATCTCACTATCATGACGTAATATCGATCACGTGAGGTAGTTAGCCAATCGTGGTTAGTATGAGGAATCTGGTTATCTCCGAGCTATTACGGCACGGCGATTGGGTAACCAGATAAAGCGCCCCCTTACGGCCAAGAGGCAGATGACAAGGCTATATGGTTCTCTTCGCGTAATTTTGGAGTTTGTGTAAAACATATTCAGCAAGCCTTGAATGATTTATTGAAATGGGGGAAGACTTGGGGCTTCAAGTTTTCGCCAGTAAAATCTGAATCTGTAGTATTTACAAGAAGATTTCTCCCCGAACCACTTGTATTGTTATATAATGGTGTCCGGTTGAAGTGCTCGGACTCATTTAAGTATTTAGGAGCCACCTTTGATAAGCGTTTAACCTGGGGTAAACACATTGATCTACTCGTATCAAAATGTCAAAAGGCTATAAACTTGATGAGGTGTGTGTCTTCTCACAAGTGGGGAGCTGATAAAAAGACCCTATTAATGTTATATAGAAGTCTAATTAGATCCAGATTAGACTACTCCTCTATTGCCTATGACTCTGCCTGTAAGTCATTAAAAGAAAAACTTGATTCCATTCAGTGTCACGCTCTCCGGATATGCACGGGAGCTCTTCGTTCCACCCCTTTTTAAGCCTTACAAATTGCTTGTGAAGAAATGCCATTATTTCTTAGGAGACAGGTATCTACTTTAAAATATACCATCAAGCTTAAATCTCAAGTCGGAAATTCTGCTGGCGTTGGCACTGAGCCATCTTGGTACGATGGTTTATTTCTAAAAAGTAACGTTAGACGCTATGCACCTTTTAGTATACACGTTCATTAAAATTGTGCCAGGAGACTCGAGCTGATGATCTGACAATACAGGCTCCTTTTAACCAAAATTACCCCCCCCCCCATGGTTTTTAAACACACCAATAATTTATACTGACTTGAGTGAACAAATAAAGAAATCTGATCCTCCACACATTGTAACTGGCAGTGCTCGCGATTATATCCAGTCTAACTGGAGCGAGTACTGCCAGGTTTATACCGACGCTTCTAAATGTCCCGACAGTGGTAAAGTAGGAGCTGCGTTCTGTATTCCAGAACTTAAATACACTTACTAATCATGTATCAGTTTTTACTGGTGAGGTAATTCCCATTCTGATGGCTATCAATTTTATTAAAGAAGTCCGTATATCCAGAGCGGTTATTTTAACTGACTCTTTAAGTGCCTTACAAGCTTTACTCAGTTTTACTTGGAATCAGTCCTCTAGTATATTATATGAAATCTTACATATTCTCTCTGATATGCAAGTTAATAATATTAATGTTTACTTGGCATGGATACCTGGGCATGCAGGAATACAAAGCAATGAATTGGCAGACCATCTTGCCAATCAAGCACGGTCATTCGACACTTTGTCAATTGATATCGGTCTTACGTTATCGGAAGCAATGTCTTGTTTATATCCTCATTTTAATTCGTTATGGCAAGATCTCTGGGATAATTCAGATAAAGGTCGGTTTTATTATAGATTTCAACTTTCCATAAAAGGTGGTGTATTAAATTTACTGTCACGTTGGGCTGAAGTACTCATGTTTCGACTTTTAGTTGGTCGCATTCCACTCAATTCTTACTTTCATAAGCGTAACATTCATGATAATGGTTTATGTGATTCCTGTGATCTCGAAGAGACTATTAGTCATTTTTTACTTAATTGTACTCGGTATGTAAACCAACGACAATTACTTTTTGATGAACTTATACTGGCTGGTGATTTTAATCCAACTTTTGATTCTATGTTGAATCCCCCTAAAAACAGGGATAAAGTGTTTGCGGCAGTGTCTACATTTATGATACGTTCTAGGATAGTTTTGCAACTATTTCTTTATACCTGACACCCGCAGATTTTAATATTGATTTTAGATTCTGTTATAGAGTTTAACATCTAATCTAGGTTACTCTAATGGTACATGCATATAATTTTAAATTTACAAAAATGAGCTGAGGAATATTAGATGATAACAATTTAATATATATTTTCTTGTTGGTGGTTTAAAACTATCTCTGCTCGATTAAAAGAGCATTTTTTAAATGATGTCCTTGCTCCTTCTGGTTGGATATTAGTGTTTGAGGATACCATGTGCGGTCCCCATTCGCGGTGTTCACCAGGAGGAGTATGGATATTATATCGATTATTGTTTTAAATTATCCACCTGTTCATCTAAATTATATATTGAGTTTAATGTTAATCAAAAACGAAATATGCATGTACTATATTGGCCTTTTTAATTCAGTTTTATATTATTTTATAAATAGGGTCGTTGATGTATTATTATATTATG
Organism: Hanleya hanleyi; assembly: GCA_036873755.1. Lineage (NCBI taxonomy): Eukaryota > Metazoa > Mollusca > Polyplacophora > Lepidopleurida > Hanleyidae > Hanleya > Hanleya hanleyi. The sequence continues at coordinate 27,790 of JAVTVY010012090.1, read as the reverse complement.
GTTGTTGATCCGATTATTTCACCCTTCCGTTTATGTCTATAAATAACGCCTTTGGAGTCTGGTTTTCCTATATGTTGTTTTTTTAATAGCATATTTAAATCAATATCTAGTCTATTAATATAATTTTCTGTTCTTTAGTCTATAATGACACTTGAGGTATTTATACAGACATCTGTCTATTTTTTCTCACTATATTTCCCCCGTTTTTAACACACCGTTTTTTACACTTTTTATTGTATTTTTAAAATGAGTTTTATTTTTTAATCAACTCAATGCGATGATACTGGCGCGCCTAATCCTAACGGATTGCATGCGCCATCCAAATTCAAAACTGACTGACTGACAAGAGGCGCGAACTTGGCGATGTGAGTGAGTGAGTGAATAGAATTTAACGTCGCTTTCAACAATATTTCAGCTATATCACGACGAACCAACTTAGCACCACCCAGCCCAGTTGTGTTCCTGCTACTTCAAAGAAGAAATCTTTGAAGCAGCATGGAACCAGACACCCTCCATCCACCCTATAAAACACTTAAGGACAGCGCACAAGACACAGACAAGACGCTTACATGGTGCAATAAAGACAAGTGATATTACAGTGCTAGACATCACATTGTCAAGTTCCTGTTGCTTCTCAGCAAAATGCATTGAAGCAACAGGAACCTGAACCCACCCAACCACCCGCCTTGGCGATGTGAATCAGCGGGGGGAACAAGGAGAGTAGGGACGTCAGTGATACAAGTTGAATAGTATGAGCGTAACTCCATGTAAGAATCGCGACACAATGCACACAATAGCCAAGTCTGTGATCAACAATGCGTCTAGACTTGACCCTTTTCAACTGCACAGAGGATTGGACAATAGTTACCTACATGAAGTACCTACCCATATCTGACAGTCATCCCACTCCAACCCCCAATACTGTCACCACTCCTATCCCCACCCGAGTCACTTTATTCACATGTCATCATCCGCACGGAGCCCAACTCGGGCAACAAACGGACGGAGATTCAGACCAGAGGTTGCGGTGCCAGCGTCTGAGCCGCGTTTTGCCACCAAACAGCGTTATTTCCTTGAATTACATCAATTCACATAATAAATTCAAGACTTGATGGCGTTTTCTGTCATATTTCCAAGTAAGAGAGATCATTTTAACCACGGGGAATACTTAATAAGTGTGTATATCGCATATGTGACGAAATCTAACTGACATTGACGTCCAAATTTCAACGTTTCTCAGTGATTTTCCCCAAATATAAAACAACCTGACATGGTTCTGCATTCCAATTTGCGTACAAAATAGCCACATATCTATAATGTTCCGTAAGGTCATTCATAGCCTGCCAGATAAATGTTCTCGGTTATTTCGATTGTTTATATTAGTGCGGGGTCCTCTTCGAAGACCGAAAGGTCCCGGCAACGCCACCATTGATAGAGGGCCATTTCAGCCTTCCCACCGTGCATGGCGTCGGACGTGAATAGAATAGAATAGAATATTTATTGCTAATTTCAGCGCCCTATAAAGAGCATACAATTGAATTGATAATTGTGAGCGCAGCGAACGATCGGCGAAGCCGTTCGCGAAGCGAACTCAATAGGCAACATGTGTAAGGACGTACGGAAGTTAAGGACGTACACCCTGTTCAAAACCCATTACGCACCAGAAGCTTATGTTACTACGAAATTATATAAAAAATACAGAAGTGCCATGGCAAAATTCAGGTTAGGGGTTGCCCCATTAAAAATTGAAACGGGTAGATATGAAGGATTGTCGGAAGAGTCTCGTATTTGTTTCGTTTATCCTGATAAAATAGAAAATGAGGAACATGTTTTATGCGATTTCCCACTTTATGAAGATTTAAGGTTTCAATTGTACCAAGAGGCCCAGTTTGTTTATGGATGTGATAACAGCTTTCTTGGTCTTCCTGATAAGGAAAAGTTGTCTTTCGTACTCGGAAACCCGCAAATGGCACCTGTTTCTGCCAAAGCCTGCTTTCTCGTTTTAGAACGTAGAAAAAATTTCTTAACTATTTGAGGTATAACTCATATTTATGTAGTGTTTTATATATATTGGTAATGTCCGTCTCTCATAACTCTTTTCAGAGTGGCACCTATAACTGTTTTAGCTTTGTATTGTTTTTATAATGTTATATGTGGTGAGACGTTAATAAACAACTATCTATCTATCTATCTATCTATCTGTGTACTTATGAGAAATGCACACAACTCCATGGATAACTGTACCCTAACGAATCTTTTTTCGCGGAAAATCCGGTTTACATCCGGGTACTCGTCGTATTAGGGGGTCATTTTGAATATTGCATCTCGGAAATCAACATCTGGTTTTCTTCTAGAGACTATTTTTTGCACTTCGTGACTGAATAAAATCCCCTTCAAAAATATAAGAACCACCAATAAAGTTGGAACGAAAAATATATTGTTATTGAAAAAACAACAGACCCCGTCCGGAAATAAGGGCGTCGTCTGCTCGTTGATTGACAGCTGTCAGGCAAAGTAACGTCTTCATTGAGATTTGGACTTGAAGTCCAAGAAAGGTCAGTTTAGGCTCATAAATATGAGAATTGTATATAATAAATATAATAATATATATTTAAATATAATAAAATAAATAATAATATATAATCAAAAAGAATTTTTTTATTTTTATTTTATTAAAATATATAATATATTTCTTGTATTTAATAAATATATTTGAATAATATTCATTATGTGATGAAACTCCACATCATAGTTTCCACATGAAAGAATGGTATTAAGGCCTACCATGACAACTTTCCCACACCACTTATTTATCTGCTTATTGGCTTATAGTTGGACAAGTAAAGCAGAGGCTAATGCAGTTGGTCAGAAAAATTGGTTTGAAATAATTATTATTAGGCCTGATTGACCGATACTTAAATCGAGAGTCGGTGGGGGTCGCCCTAGCCCAAAAACGTCTGGCTCGTGGTTCTGAGGGTCATGTCCATCACTATATTTTACCAAACACAGTCGAGATTTCCCGGCTATAAAAATTCCAGGGTTTATATCCAGGGTTGACTACAAATCCATGGAATTAGGCTAGAATCCCTGGAATTATGCTGGAAACCATGGATAATGTCCATGATCACAATATTCTGGACAGCATGGACAAATTCACAATCCATAGACGATCTCCATGGACACCATGGAAATACTACATGGATGATGTCCATGGACACCATGGATCATGATGTCCATGGAAAGCATGGAATATGGAGAATTCAGCATGAAAATTGGACTTTATAACAAGGGACATTATAATTTCATTTCAGCAGTGACTTGTATAATCTTTTTCACTACTTGTACCAATTTTAGTAATCTCGGACAGGGGGTATGTTAATTTGACACACTGCTCAAATTTTGAAGCAAAATTTCAAATAAGAGTCATCTTCAACCCTGCCTATATGGTTCATACATGTACAATTTAGTTATATATGCAAATTGGCTACAGTATTTTTCATCACCAGAATGACCACATTATTAATCAAAGTACTTAAAGTACTGATGTCGGGTTTACTTGCATCAGAGGAGTTTATTAGTCCCATATTTGGGAAGAATGGTGGTGTTCGCTTGACATAGGGAATCGTCCTCAAGCTGTTCGGTTTGAAGGGCCAAACTTTCACTTTTATCAAAGGGATATGAAATGGACCATTTTGTACAGCCTTCATGCTGAATTATAAGACCCGAAATAATGAAGGACTGCAGATGCACGAACACGGATTTATGGCTCACTAAAGTTGGTAAGTTGGTAAGTTGGCTTATTTTCGTATTTTTAGGCACTTTTCGGTGCGGATTTTCTCTTGTTACAAAAATAGGACACCTTTAACCAAAACCAATTTTAGCTATTTTGACCAACAAATAAGTCTAAATATGATTTTGGTTAAAGGTGTCATAATTTTGCAACGAGAATTTTGGAGAGAAAATGTCGACTGTAAATACACCGAAAAGTGCAAAATACGGCAGGTTTGAACCACTGTAAATCTGGTTGTGTTTGTCTGTAGGTCTTGATTATTCTTTATCTTTATCTATTCAAATGGTCAATTTGGTGCTTTTTAGACAAAAATTAGCCCCACCAGCTGTGTGTATCAAAAACGCATTGAGGACGATTCCCTATCTAAAGTGAAGATCATCTTTGTGATCTTGCACTATATATGAATCATAACTTTTGTTGTAAGGTAGCTTACCAAAGATTGAAAAATGTTCAAAAATATTAAAATTCATATTCGTAATAATAATTCATAAAGTGCCATATAGTTATAGAACAACCTCAAGAATATGTGTGTAAAGTTTGTGTATCCTGTAATTTTTGTATGGCTCCGTAAAGGACCATCGCCGATATTGGACAGATCCACATTTGTTTGACACACCGTGTACGTTGCTGTCCTCTCACCGTGACGGGACAACCACAGTTATAATCATCCAGTCTCAGCCAATGTTCACTAAATTTGCATTTTCCCGGCATCGGCAAAATTAGCCCAAAGCTAAATTCCAAACCAACGAACAATGGCGACTGCAATTTGACCAGTTCAAATGGCGACTGTTCTGATACGTAAATTAGTACAGATGTCAAGAGCGTGAGCCAATCAGCTGTCGACATTATGACCTCGACCAATACACGTCACAGAATATGAATATTAATTCAGCGGGAAACAGTCACGAGTTTAGTTCAACCAATGGACTACACAAAATATGTAAATGAGCTGTCTGACCTCGTTCCAATCTGGCGAAGGGTCACCAGCAAACACGTTTCACGGCTGTTTGGATTTTTATTCCGCAATAAATTTCGCTGAACTTCAGAGAATAACTTAGCTTTTTCCACTCATTTTCCGAGTGGCAGCTGCCAGCCAACATTCAAGAGGAGCCCGTTCAAGAGGAGACCCAATATTCACGAGGGGACCCGGTTGTGACGTAGCCGCGTACTGCGCAATAATGCGCACATTATGTACTCCAGCGTAGGATATATGCAGGGAGTTCGTCCTATCGTGAGGCGTGTTTAGCTGTCACCTTCAGCTGTGTCTGTTTCTGTTTAACGGGCTATGGCAACAGTACTGGCCAGTGTATATTCACATGATTCACGAGCAGGCACATTCACCAGCAGGGCCGTATTCACCAGCGGGGCTGGGAAGATCTCCACGATTGTGGCAGTATTAATCCAAATCCAAAATTTTGTAGGTCCAATCATGGAGCCTACTATGCTCCATGGTCCATGCAATAAAGGTATTTCTGATGTTTTAACAGCATCATCCGTCAGTTTAAGTAGGTTATACATGAGAGTGAACAAGCATATTATAGGATGAAATTACATACGTATGTATAGGTGGCATAAATAACTGATTTTAGACTAAAAAAAATAACCAACTTTACAAATGATGAAAGCTAGTGTTTGTAGACCATATCGTACACATAACATTAGCCTAACTCTTACCTTAATTTTTTCTATATTTAGGAAAATTGGTCATAATTCAAAATATAAGTACCGGTAGCCATTAAATAATTACTCAATTAAGAAGAAAAAGTCTGCATTGGTCATCAGCATTCAATGGGAAACGTACAGAAACTTTTTTGAAGATTGGAGCGGGAACATGTTGTTTCTCTAAACGTAAAAATGTCTTGAAATAAACAAATATTCTGAAATTTGTACATGTGTTATGCAGATTGTTGGGCTATAGATTCAGTTAAAAAGATTTCTAACTGTCAAATTTCAATTTTGACAAAAAATAATCTTAAATGATGTTCACTAAGGCTTTAATAATTTCACATGTTCCAGCTATACAGTTCCGCAAATAATTTATTGATCATATCATATCTTACCATATTTCAGATCTAGTTAATCAGAAATAACATTCTGTCTACCCGGATATTTTGAGAAAAAAAAAATAGTTCTGGTCCTAAGTTATTTTTTCACAATTAAGATGCTGCGAATTGACAATGTTCACAACGTGTTTGAAAATTTCGTTCAGATGTTGATTGCACAGTAATAGCATTAAAACAGCCGGACTTAAAAAAAAAATCAGTAATAACATTTTTCCAAAACATGACAGGCTAAATAATAGCCCTTGGTCGTAAGATTACGGCTATAATAAGGAAAGTCGAAATGCAATTTATGATTGGAAAAAATGGTTGATTATAGGCCGGTTTGGGGTGGGGGGAGCGGGGCGGAGGAGCAATATGTTCCTCTATACCAAACTTTCTGTCCTATTTCCGAAACGCCAAATACTTGAAAGCCGACACTCCATGACTTTGTAGCATACAATATTGGAGTCATTTTGATCCTATTTGCATGACCCTCCGAGCTTCTGATTATGGGTAAATTTAAAATGGCGACCGTATCTAACAGTCTAACAGGAAAGTGATGTTTTCGTCATTTTTGTTCAAAATTTCTGCTTTTCTGTGAGGAAAAGTGGACAAAAACTATTTTATTTCACATCAGACTATTACTTACTAATTTCTCTTGCAGCTATTGCCGAGAAATGGCAAAGGTAAAATACATCGGAAAATGTGACCGGAAAATCGACCAAAAAATTATTATCTTTTTTAAAATGACGTCACTGGGACGTCATCACATTGGCTATCTTGGATATTTTTACCTTTCTGATAGAGCTTGACCCAAGGGTATATAGTGTGGTAAGTTTCAGCCCCTAGCTCAAGGGATAAGGAAAATATTTAAGGAGGAGAGAAGCAGGTCCCCAAATCCCCAGGCCAGATAGTGTTAATAGGCCATTTGCCCGTTCTGCTATCTTCACAGAGCAATCCAGGTGTATTCATTGCGTAGCGGATATGCACAAAATGTACATGGGACTGTTTCACACCCTTTTCCAAATTTCGAACTAAATATAATATATAGTTCTCCTTGCACTCCGTTCAATTCATAGTACGAACACACTGCAAAATATACTTTTTATTCGCCCTTTATTATAACTCTGTGCCTTTTGACAACATACCCGATATTTAATCGGAATTGTATGAGTACTTTGCAGTACCCATACCCCCGCGAGAGCCTTTGGAATACGTATGTTTCAACGAACTGGAATGCAAATTGAATTTATCTAAAATTTTAATGTATGCGATTCATGTGAATATAGTTTCATCACATGAAATAAGAAGTCCTACATTATATGACATTGTCACCGGTCATATATTTGAAAGAAAAGTTATTACCCTTCCCATAGTGAATATATATTTTCCCCTTGAGTATAAATAAAATGTATATGAAGGTCATTCAAAATGGTTATTAATCCACGAAAAAGAGGTTGAATAGCGCGATCGGAATAGTGCATGCGATCAGGGAAATTTTTGTATCATTTCAGTATACAATTCAAGGTAAACATTCACGAGGGGGACCTATCCACAATATCCCCTCAATATATGATGAACATTCACCAGAGGCCCATCCCCTATCCCCTCAATATAGCTGTAAGTTGAACATTCACCAGGTAGACCTTCCTCTATGCCTTTAATACATGTATACCTAGAAGATGAACATTCACCAGGCAGACCGTTATCCATCACCTAAATTTACCCATAAGGTGAACATTCACCAGGAGGACCGTTATCCATCATCGTAATTTACCTATAAGATGAACATTCAACAGGAGGACCGTTATCCATCATCGTAATTTACCTATAAGATGAACATTCAACAGGAGGACCGTTATCCATCGTCGTAATTTACCTATAACATGAACATTCAACAGGAGGACCGTTGACCATCATCGTAATTTACCTATAAGGTTAACATTCAACAGGAGGACCGTTATCCATCCTCGTAATTTACATATAAGATGAACATTCAACAGGAGGAACGTTGTCCTTCACCTTACAGGTGAACATTCAACAGGAAGACCGTTGTCCATCACCTTACAGGTGAACATTCAACAGGTGGACCGTTATCCATCACCTTACAGGTGAACATTCAACAGGAGGACCGTTATCTCTCACCTTACAGGTGAACATTCAACAGGAGGACCGTTATCCATCACATTACAGGTGAACATTCAACAGGAGGACCGTTATCCATCACCTTACAGGTGAACATTCAACAGGAGGACCGTTATCCATCACCTTACAGGTGAACACCTTACAGGTGAACATTCAACAGGAGGACCGTTATCCATCACCTTACAGGTGAACATTCAACAGGAGGACCGTTATCCATCACCTTACAGGTGAACATTCAACAGGAGGACCGTTATCCATCACCTTACAGGTGAACATTCAACAGGAGGACCGTTATCCATCACCTTACAGGTGAACATTCAACAGGAGGACCGTTGTCCATCACCTTACAGGTGAACATTCAACAGGAGGACCGTTATCCATCACCTTACAGGTGAACATTCAACAGGAGGACCGTTATCCATCACCTTACAGGTGAACATTCAACAGGAAGACCGTTGTCCATCACCTTACAGGTGAACATTCAACAGGAGGACCGTTATCCATCACATTACAGGTGAACATTCAACAGGAGGACCGTTGTCCATCACCTTACAGGTGAACATTCAACAGGAGGACCGTTATCCATCACCTTACAGGTGAACATTCAACAGGAGGACCGTTATCCATCACCTTACAGGTGAACATTCAACAGGAGGACCGTTATCCATCACCTTACAGGTGAACATTCAACAGGAGGACCGTTATCCATCACCTTACAGGTGAACATTCAACAGGAGGACCGTTATCCATCACCTTACAGGTGAACATTCAACAGGAGGACCGTTATCCATCACCTTACAGGTGAACATTCAACAGGAGGACCGTTATCCATCACCTTACAGGTGAACATTCAACAGGAGGACCGTTATCCATCACCTTATTATTATATGACTGTGCGTGGTACTCTTTCTCCATTGGACCATTCGCCGTCACGTGGCTGTCGCTAATTTTCCATATTGCCTCCGAAGCGGGTCTATAAATGTGATATTGACTCGGTGTGACGTATGCGTCTGCTCAGCCAATGAAAACAGTCGTTGGATTGGCCGTCGGTGTACAATTTGGCGGACAGCAAGTACGAGATCGTCGGGAGCAAAGGAAATACCTTATTATATGCTATATTCTAACTGCTTTCACCAATTTAACGAGAAGGAGACGTCAGTCTCATATAATAAAACAATTATAGTCTTTTGATATCGGTCAATATGTGGTTTTGTGGACCTGAGAAAACAATATTCACCTCGGCCTTCGGCCTCGGTGAATATTGTTTTCTCAGGTCCACAAAACCACATATTGACCTCATCAAAAGACTGTAATTGTATAATATACATATCAGGTGAACATTCAACAGGAGGACCGTTATCTATTACCTCAGTAAGAGAGGGCCGTTCTCTTTATTCAATACACCGATACCTATAATGTGAACAATCAACAGGAGGGCCGTTTATTATAGCTTCATTAAACATATAAAGTCAGCATTCACCAGGGGTGCGGTTTTATATATCTTCATTCCGTACATAAAGCGAACATTCACCAGGAGGACCGTTCACTACCACTTGAGTATACCTATAAGGTTAACATGCACCAGGGGGCCGTTGTCCATCACCTCGTAGGACCGTTTCACTTTCACTTCAATGTACCTACAAGATGAACATTCATCAGGAAGACCGTTCTCTATTACCCCAATGAACATATAAAGTGAACATTCATCAGGAAGACCGTCCTCTATTACCCCAATAAACATATAAAGTGAACATTCATCAGGAAGACCGTTCCTATTACTTAGATATACCTGTTCTCTATTACCTGAAGATACCTGTGAACATTCACCAGGGAGACCATTCTCTATCATTTCGATATGCCGATAACGTGAACATTCACCAGGAGGGCCGTTCTTGATAGATAACGGTTCTCCTGTTGAATGTTCACCTAAAAGGTATACTGAGGTGACACATAATGGTCCTCCTGTTGAATGATCACCTGATATGTATACTGAGGTGATAGATAACGGTACTCCTGTTGAATGTTCACCTGATGCGTATAGTAAGGTGGTAGATAACGGTCCTCCTGTTGAATGTTCACCTTATAGGTATACTGAGGTGATGGATAACGGTCCTCCTGTTGAATGTTCGCCTGATATGTATATTGAAGTGATGGATAACGGTCCTCCTGGTGAATGATCACCTGTAATGTGATGGATAACGGTCCTCCTGTTGAATGTTCACCTGTAAGGTGATGGACAACGGTCTTCCTGTTGAATGTTCACCTGTAAGGTGATGGATAACGGTCCTCCTGTTGAATGTTCACCTGTAAGGTGATGGATAACGGTCCTCCTGTTGAATGTTCACCTGTAAGGTGATGGACAACGGTCTTCCTGGTGAATTGTATATTGAAATGATAGAGAAATGTCCCTGATCGCGCTATTCAGCCTTTTTTCGTGGATTAATAACCATTTTGAATGACCTTCATGTACATTTTATTTATACTGAAGTGAAAGATATACATACAGTATGGGTAGGGTAATAATGTTTTGCTTTTTTTCAAATTTATGACCGGTAACAATGTTAAATAATTATATACGTTTTTTTTTTCATGTGATAAAACTTTATTTACATAAGTCGCATGCATCAAAATTTCAGATAAATTCAATTTGCATCCCAGTTCGTTGAAACATACGATATGATTGAAAGAGGAATCTCTTTTCAAAAATAGAAAAAGGATTGCATATTTTAAAGGCGCTCGCGGAGGACGAGGTATGGGTGCTGCAGTTAAAGTACTCGTACAAATTCGGGATTAAATGTCGGGTATGTTGTCAAAAGGCACACAGTTAAATTAAAGAACGAATGAAGTCTGTACTATAAAGAAAACGGGGTACGAGGAGAACTATATATTATATTTATTTCGAAATTTGGAAAAGGGTGTGAAACAGTCACTTGTACATTTTGTACATATCTGCTACACAATGAATATACCCGGCATTGCTCTGTAACGATAGTAGAACTGGCAAATGGTCTATTAACCCTATCTGGCCTTGGGATTTGGGGACCTGTCAATGCCTTGGGGAGTGGGGGGGGGGGAGGGGATCTGACTCCCTGCTCTCTTAAATATTTTCCTTACCCCTTGAGCTAGGGGCTGAAACTTACCACACTATACGCTTGGGTCAAGCTCTATCAGAGATGCAAAAATATCCAAGATGGCCGATGTGATGACATCACAGTGACGTCATTTTCATTTTTTTGTCGATTTTTCTGTCAGATTTTCCGATTTATTTTATCTTTGCCATTTCTCGGCAAAAGCTGCAAGATAAATTAGTAATTAATAGTCATATGATAGATGTGAAATAAAATCGTTTTTGCTCACTTTTCCTCACAGAAGAGCAAAACTTTTGAACAAAAATGACAAAACATCACTTCCCTGTCACCCCACACGGTCACAATTTTGAATTTACCCATGATCCTCTGCTCGGAGGTTCATGCAAATAGGACCAAAATGACCGTAATATGGTATGCTACAAAGTCATGGAGTGTCAGCTCTCAAGTATTTGGCAGAAATAGCTAGGACACAAAGTTTGATAGGGGACCATATTGACCCCCCCCCCCCCCCCAACCGGCCTATAATCAACCATTTGTTTTCCAATCAAAAATCCAGTTTCGAATATCCTTATTATAACCATAATCTTAGGAATATTATTTAGCCTATCCTGCGTTGAAAAACGTGTTGTTCCTTGTTTTTTTAAACGTTCAAATATATCGAATTTAAAAAATAATGGCGGAGAAAACTACACACGTATTCAATTCTGGCTTTTTTGATACTATTATTGTGCAATCGACATCTGAATCGCAATTTCCAAAACACGTTGTGAACATTGTCAATTCGCAGTATCTTACTTGTGACAAATCTTAGAACCAGAATTTTTTTTTTCAAAATATCCAGGCAGATAAAAAGTTATTTCTCATTAACTAGATATGAAATATATTAAGATATGATATCATCAATAAATTATTTGCAGAACTGGATAGCTGGAAATTATTTTAAACATGAAAGCCTTTGTGAATATCATTTAAGATTGCCTTTTTAATTGAAATTTGATAATTAGAAATGTTTTTAACTGAATCTATAGCACAACAGTACACCTTAAAACGCAAATGTTACATTTAACATCTAGAGGGTTGGAGGAGAGAAAACATTTATAAAGTGTTGCTTCACCACTTTTAAGTGTTGGATGCAACAGCTTAATATGTTGCATTTAACACTTAAAAGTGGTGAAACAACACTTTCTAATTTTTTTCTGAATTGTTTTTTTGTTGTTTTTTTAAGCCCTGGAACCAACCATTGGGCATTTATTCGTTGTTCTGGCTACGATTTTACAATACTACCTTTACAATGCCCACGTAGGCCCAGCTGGGTGGCAAAAATTATGTATATACAAGAGATGTACATGAAATGGCTAACACCTTACATGTCATATTCCATCTATTTGCGGAATGCTAAAAGAAAAGAAATATATATACCCCCCCCGCATCCTCTTCCAAACAAAGACAACTAATATAAACATTCCCAGTAAATTAATGCTAATACCCCCCCCACCCCACCCCACCATTAAATTATCCCCCAAAATAAGACAGGCGCCAGCAAGCGAAGTATTCAACACCAATGGTAACAAGAAAAATAAAAAGAAATCGACGCTAAGAATGAAACTGATTGACGACAGAATGGTAATTTCTGGGTGGCTGGACACTCGTAGAGATAGGTTGGTGTACGTGCAGAATATGACACCAGAGAGAAACATCTGACGGACGAAGAACAGTCTAGTAGTATATCTTGTTACATTGTTGCTGCCGCAAGGAGCTGGACAGAATTATCGTCCATACATCGTGGAGATCTTTCCGGTCCTGCTGGTGAATACGGTCCTGCTGTTGAACGTGCCTGCTCGTGAATGTAGGCTGGCCAGTACTGTTGCATTTTCCCGGACTCTGTACATATATTTCCTCTGACTTTCCATGTCCTTTCAACGAAATTCCATTACTCTTAGCGCCTGGAATTGCATGGCTTGTGCGAGGCCTGTTGTGAATGCTGTAAGGGGCATCAAATGAGAACAGTCTCCGGGCAGGAGATCAAAACTACACATGTGCAGAAGAAAAAAGAAAAACTGAAAAGTGATACTAATGTACACACGCGTTTTCCCCAAGCTGTAACCATCATGGTCCGACATTGGTAAACATATGGTACATCATAGGCCGACCTAATAGGCCGATCTAATAGGCCGGCGAAGCCGGCCTTAGGTCGGGCTTATTGGTAAGAAATCCAGAAAGCAACAACAACAACAACAACAATTCAAACATACTGACGATCCCACCTTTTTCCTCAATGTGGGCGGAGCCTGTCGTTCGACGCGTTGTCAACGTAAACGTCATCGACTGGAGGCTGACATGTTTCTCGTCTCGGTGAAACGAGAAAATAAATACTTGCATTCATGTTTACACCTGTGATTTTTTGCTCCTTCTGCAAGGGTCTTTCGAATTTTCAAACGCCGACCTTCGCAGCCGGCCTTAGGATCGGGCTTATTTAAAGAAATCTTAAAACGTAGGAAGCAATCTAGCCCCAGAACTCACTTTAGCTGCGAAAACTGACCTCTGGCCTAGTGGATTTCTGGGAGCAGATACGGAAACGTCGCACTTGTTTGTTTACTTTCTTATTTATTCTACTTTTTATATGTTTTGTACTCTGTCCCAAATGGGATGCTCAGTGCAATAAAGAATCTTATCTTATCATGCACACAATTAATTTTCGGCGGAACCAATCTCGCATTCGTCTATTTCCGTATTGGCGGAAATTAGCCCAGTTGCTGAGTTCTGGTGATAGATTGCTATTATTCAACTAAACATAGAAATAGTTTTGTATAATTTGAATGAGTTATGTTCGTTTGGTTAAAATTAACTGAATTTCACAATAAAATGCACCCGGATCTCTCGATTATCAAAGGCACTATTTCTTAGCCGGCTCACTGCGTGATCGTCATACGCTCCCCACCAGTGGGGATTTGTGCGTTCTATGTGAGAGGCTTGTTCCGCCAATACGGAAATAGCCGAACGTGAGATTGCGTAGGAAGAGCAAAAGCGTTGTTGTCACCGAAGCACATCCGGGCACTTCACACAACCATGACTACAAAGAAACGTTCATGAGTTACGGCTCTTGAATTTGTTACGTTCCGCCACACGCAAGTGTTCGCTTTTTGTTGCATTTCTAGTTATAAATTGTGTTTTGGTTTGTTCCAAGGGCTAATACATACCTCAGTCATGTAACAACGTAATTCATTCCACGTTTAGCTCCGCCGAAAACAGAATCTCGAAGCGGATATTTCCCTTCGGCTTCCTATGACTTCAAGTTCATACAAATGTAACATGTAACAAAGTTGGAATATTAACAAAAAGAAATTGGAGCTTTCTTTATTCTTAATTTCTATAATAAGTCAATAAAGGTGCAAGGATGGTTCAATGGTATTTGAATCAGTGGTTCCAAAGATAAAGTGAACAATGAATTTCCTTGCGTCAAGCACTGATTGATTCTACTCAAACAGCAGGCTAACTCGGGATGAAAATAAGTAAACAATAGCTTTTACATAGGGATAGAAATTACTTTAATAAACCCCACTCCCCAGGGATCCTGGACTTTGGGGGTGTTAAGTGTAACAGGAATACAGAATAAAAGTTTGACAAAAAAAAATTAAGCAATAAATGTGCTGATTCAAGTAATTATTTAAATTGGTGATTACATTTTAGAAACTGAATATTAATATATTTGCCACAAAATATCCAACAATGTCTATTTTGTCTTCATTTTAAACCAAGAAATATTCTCAGTCATTAATTTGAAGTAATACAAATAGAAATATGATCATTAAATTAGTTTTTTTTTTAATTTTAACTTTGTTACAACATTTTTAATAATGCCTAAAAAGCTAATTGAAAACAAGAAAAAAATCTCCAAATTGTTGTCAATATTTACAGATTTGTACAGTCATAGTACGAAAATATATGGGAAGGCGGAAATATCCACAGGCGAAAATGCCTGAAGGGGAAATGCAGTCACAAAAACATTAGGCCTACCCTGTCATGACTGTAAACAGTGAATAATAGTCTTCGCTGACCTGCAAGGTGGCGTATACAAAACAATTTGTATAACATCAATAAGTTTCATAACCTTCTTGAAATATATCCTACTTGATTAAAGTTATATCTCACCAATCTGCACTACAGTACTCGCTAAAAAAAGTTGAGTCAAATTTCACTCAAGTAAGCGTGAGATTTTCACTCAACTTGAGTTACTTTCCACTGCATTTGAGTTAAATGCACTCAACTTGAGTGACATTCACTCAAGCATAGGTGTGGAAATTGATCCCGCTGAGTGAAAAGTAACTCAAGTCTGAGTGAACAGGTTCATTTCACCCAAACTTGAGTGGAACAGTTAGTTCACTCAAGTTTTTTAGGGAGTACCGCTATTTCAAGAACGAATTTTTAACAGACCTTTCGGTTCATCAAGATGAATTCCACGAATTTTTTTAACCAAAATGTAATTCCGTCACAGTCATGGTTAGATGTCATTCTAAGGATGTACCATCTTTTATTTGGCCATTTTACTTTCAATCGACAAAACATGTATTAGCCTGATATAAATGAATTTCACTCCTTTGGGTCTCTTCGGGCTGGAATAAAATAAAATTGATAAAACAAAAAAATATCACATCCTCATTCTGTGGTAATACTAACTTCACTGTAAATTCAGTAGCAATATTTTCTTCGTAGAATAATCTAAATCGAATACTTCTCCATTTTATTTATCCATTGACGTAATGTTAAATGCAACATTTTAAGCTGTTGCATCCAACACTTAAAAGTGGTGAAACAACACTTTCTGAATGCTTTCCCTCCTCCAA
This sequence comes from Hanleya hanleyi, assembly GCA_036873755.1. NCBI lineage: Eukaryota > Metazoa > Mollusca > Polyplacophora > Lepidopleurida > Hanleyidae > Hanleya > Hanleya hanleyi. The sequence continues at coordinate 11,883 of JAVTVY010012090.1, read as the reverse complement.
TACTCTAGATGTTAAATGTAACATTTGGCGTCACCGTTTCACCTCAGAATGAATAGGTTTTAATTTCCCATGGGTGAAGTATAAACAAATGTTTGTACCACTGTATTTTCAGGAATTCAAGAAATCGCAGACAGCACACAGCACACAGCGAATTGAATATCAATGTTCGAGGTACACAATACACATCCCAGCAAGTTCTGACCTACTTTTGATGAAAATTTGACCTACTTAGGTGACCTATAAACCTCTTAATTCCTACTTCGTAAGTCCTGTGACGTTAGTCACACTGTCATGTGTTAAATGTACCAAATTCTGATACAGTGTTTGGGGAAGTTCCGAATCACGGGGAGTTGTGGATCACTTTCCTAATTAATGCCTGATATTTCTTGAAGTAGAGCATCTGATTAAAACTTTTTAGGTTTATTGGAACGTCTGTTTCCGTGGACTGAAATGAATGTCAAACAACCGACCTGCATTGTTTCTTTTCCGGTCAATTCGGCAACATAATACTTCCGGTACTGTGGAATGACAAATTGACACAGAGTCGAAAAACACGTGCGATTTTTCCAGTAGTGAATCTACGCGAAATAAGGTGGGTTTAGGCGATATATTTAGTATTTATTTAAGTAACAGAATCTTGCTAAATGGCCAAACAAAATATCTAGTGATTTGCGATAAATGTTAACTGACCAGCATTGTAATATAATGGCGCTATAGAGATGTCAATTCCGAATCAACGAAATAAGCGCCGTTCATAACTTGAAATCGGTGAATAAGGGACCGTCTCACAACTAATACAACAGGTGTAAACCGACTTTAAGGAAGATTGGTCAATCCATGGCATTGTCAAAAAAAAAAAGAATCAATGACAATATCCTTGTAACCGGAACTATGTACGCGAATCATTCCAAACCTTGGTGAACAAATCATTTTCTCGATATTACATCATCATATTCAATAATTTCAGACATATCTCTTACTCCAATATAAAAAGTTTGATATAAATAAAATTGTTTATCACTGAGCGAGGTTTCTATGAGTTCAATAACTGGATGTCCCTTTATTAACACTATCTCGTCTGGAAGATTTGAGGTGTATCGCAGGTGAGGGGTGGTGGGGGGGGAGTCAACCCATATATTTTCGCTATCCATAAGGCTAGAGCGCTGCAACATAACACACAGTATCTTTTGTTCAAACTCTACTTGAAAGAGTAACAAAGTTTAAGATGAACGCTATGATGACGTCGAGTAACGGCATCTCGGCAGCCATTTGTCGACTATTTTTTGGGACGATTTTTTGAAATTTTAATTTTCTGATTTTTCTTTCATAAACTACCAAATGAAGTAGAGAATAACTACTTTTGCCCAAATAAAATACTTTTTAGGCCAGAAAAATTCGAAGAAATGAACAGAACTGGCTGAAAAAAAAACGAATTTTGAGATACCACACGGCTGCCTTTTGAATTTACCCATGATCCTCTGCTCGGCCCAGGCCTAAAATGACCCCAATATGATAAGCTTTAAAGTCACGAAGTTCCCGCTTCCTCTGTTCTGTCGTTTTGGAGCAGTACAGGACAGTTCACTAGCCCACCCTCCATGATTGTCAGACATCGTATCCTAAAATGTTCTAAAAAGTAATTACGGTAAGTTCCCTAAGTATTCGCGACCCTAAGTAAATTCGAAAACGGGCACTTTTCGCCAGGTCACGTGACACTGTTCCCTAAGTAATCGAAAACTTTGGGGAACATATGGGAGTTACGCGTTCACGATTGATAACACAACAAAGCAGTGGATACAACATTCCAATTAGCAAACAATGTAATGTTGTACGAATAATCAGTTTTTTTATTGATAGACATTTTAGAAGTTGGGGACTAGTAACCAAACGAACTGTTACCAACGTATTATAAACCAAACGAACTGTTACCAACTGGGCCGTCCGGACGGTATGGCAGCCCGTTCCTACACTCGTGAAACGGGCATAACATGCCGCTCTTCTCGTCACGCTAACCTGCCTGTTCGCAGTGTGCCCCAAAGTCGAGAAGCTCCGTCAATATGGGGACTCTAAATTTACGAAAACGTCCGTTTTCCTGAACTGACCTGCACAAAGTATTCGGAAGTGGTCAGTTTTTCACGACTGCGATATTCACTTCCGGTCACGAATACTTAGGGAACTTACCGTAAATTGAGATTACAATGCAATTTTGTAGGCTCGCTCCAAGATAAATATACTTCAGAACATTTTCGACGCTAGATCTGCGTGTCATTTGTGCCTGGACTGCAACAGTTAAAAATTCGCTCACAGGGCGGGGAGAATTAAGGCAACATTGAAATTTTCTCCAGGGCTTCACCGGCCTATGGATGATTAGCAGATGACCCCTCAAGCCAATAAAAATTACATTCTCAGTGCCTGTAACGGCCGCTAGATGGCGTGATCCGCAACTCACCAAAATGATTCGCAACTGCCCGCGCTGGTCCACTTAAGCGGAGGTTATTTTCTCATCGATTGACAAGTCCGATTGAAGATTTTTTTACATACAATTATAGACGACAGATTTCCCTAGAATATAAGACCAGCAGTCGCTCTCACCTCGTAAAAGAACGAGCGCTAGCAGTCTGGATGTGAAAATTGATTCGGAACTCTCCCAAACACTGTACACAGGTGAAACCAAAATGAAGAACCATATCTACTATTATTACTTTGGCATGCACACACGACTTGTCAAGGTCAATTTTTGTACATTATCTGGAAGAAACTGAATCATGCTCAGTGTCATATAGTTTACATTTGAAATCTGAATCTGTGGGTCATTCCTAATATCATTACATTATTTTGCAATATGTAATAAATAAAATGTGAAGTACGTATGCCACTGTAATAATAGATCAGGAGTAAAAATCATTAGACTCCTTCTACGTCATAGCAATTAACATCTGTAAACATAACAAGTTTTAATGATGTACTGATTTTCGGACACAGCCACCTGGACCTTTCACCTCAAAATGAATAGGGTTCCTCTTTGTCCCATTGATAAGGTACACTCAAAGTGTGTTACCAATCCCTAAACCAGGGGTGTGATGTAATTTATTCCATGGTAACCCATTTAAAATACCATATTTTTGTGTTTTTATTTTTAGGTTAAATGCAGATTTGGTTCTCCCAGTCTTGATAAATTTTTATCTTATCAATGCTCCTCAAGCTATGTACATATCCAAATGAGGGAGCAGATAGGATTTAATTTTAATTAGAGTGTGGTTCTCCTTAAACACTGTCAAATCGAGTTTGCGGAACCTCTAGGCAACCCATTACCATTCACCATAACATCACTTCCCTGCTCACCTGGAAATGGAGATATCGCAACTATTAACAAAAGCTAACAGATGAACAAGATGGAGAGAAGTTGCGATTGTAATATACAACCTCTTATTTTGACGGGCATATAAAATGGTGGGTTGTCAGTATATCTGAATTTCTTATCATTAGAGGCTGTTGTCAAAACTTATATAGCATACGTATGGAGCTCAGGCCACCACACTATAGAAAGACACACACGGTGCCACTTTTAAAATAATGTCATTGCTGAAACTGATTAATTCTATTAAAATTTGGATGACATCCAAAAGACAATGTGCAGGAACATATAGAATAGTGCCAGTTGTGATAACCTCTTCGTCTGACCCTTATACTGGGCCTGTGTAGGGCCTACCAGGTTCTTTCAACTGGTGTGGTTTCTCTCCATGAAAGTGTGTGTGGACAACAGCCTGACAATATCAGCACCAACATGTACAATTTATCACCGGGCTATCTTCGCTTCATTCTCATAGCATCAGATTGCATAGCTCCCAAGGTCAAAGTGCACTGACAGCTTTGGAGCAAATTCTGACATAAGGAGAACGTCTCCGCTCTAAACATAGAGAAACCAATCCCAGTGCATTTAATGGAGGCTCGAATTTAACCAATCAGTGCAGTGCTAGTTAGACCACTTGTTATCATAGTCTGCCCAGGGTCTCAAATAATACAGGTAAAATTTTATGGTATATGATGTCAGCCGAGAGGTAGCTGTTTGTAGAGTCATGCTCAGTGTCATATAGGCTACATTTGTAAGTCTGACTCTGTATAGGTGTTACCTAAAATCGTATATTTTACCAATCAGTCTGATTTGTTTTAGCTTAAAATATAAAATAAATATAGCCTCACCCGTAATATGTAATAAATATAATTTAAAGTAGGCCTGTATTGCTTTGGTAATTCGATGGTCGGCCTACTTTAAATTTTATTTATTTCATATTAGGCCGACCTAATAGGCCGGCGAAGCCGGCCTTAGGTCGGGCTTATTGGTAAGAAATCCAGAAAACAACAACAACAACAACAATTCACACATACTGACGAACCCACCTTTTTCCTCAATGTGGGCGGAGCCTGTCGTTCGACGCGTTGTCAACGTAAACGTCATCGACTGGAGGCTGACATGTTTCTCGTCTCGGTGAAACGAGAAAATAAATATTTGCATTCATGTTTACACCTGTGATAGTTTGCTTCTTCTGCAAGGGTCTATCGAATTTTCAAACGCCGACCTTTGCAGCCGGCCTTAGGATCTGGCTTATTTAAAGTAATCTTAAAACGTAGGAAGAGCAAAAGCGTTGTTGTTGTCACCGAAGTACATCCGCGGGGCACTTCGCGCAACCATGACTACAAAGAAACGTTCATGAGTTACGGCCCTTGAATTCGTTATGTTCCGCCACACGCAAGTGTTCGCTTTTTGTTGCATTTCTAGTGATAAATTGTGTTTTGGTTTGTTCCAAGGGCTAATAACATTTACACAGGTACCTCATTATGTAACAACGTAATTCATTTCACGTTTAGCTCCGCCGAAAACAGAATCTCGAAGCGGATATTTCCCTTCGGCTTCATACAAATGTAACGTGTAACAAAGTTGAAATATTCACAAAAAGAAATTGGAGCTTTCTTTATTCTTATTTCTATAATAAGTCAATAAAGGTGCAAGGATGGTTCAATGGTATTTTAATCAGTGGTTCCAAAGATAAAGTGAACAATGAATTTCCTTGCGTCAAGAACTGATTGATTCTACTCAAACAGCAGGCTAACTCGGGATGAAAATAAGTAAACAATAGCTTTTACATAGGGATAGAAATTACTTTAATAAGCCCCACTCTCCAGGGATCCTGGACCTTGGGGGTGTTAAGTGTAACAGGAACACAGAATATAAATTTGACAAGAAAAAAAAAATTAATTAACAAATGTGCTGATTCAAGTAATTATTTAAATTGGTGATTACATTTTAGAAACTGAATATTAATATATTTGCTACAAAATATCCAATAATGTCTATTTTATCTTCATTTTAAACCAAGAAATATTCTCAGTCATTAAATTAGTTTTTTTTTTAATTTTAACTTTTTTAATAATGCCTAAAAAGCTAATTGAAAACAAGAAAAAAAATCTCCAAATTGTTGTCAATATTTACAGATTTGTACAGTCATAGTACGAAAATATATGGGAAGGCGGAAATATCCACAGGCGAAAATGCCTGAAGGGGAAATGCAGTCACAAAAACATTAGGCCTACCCTGTCATGACTGTAAACAGTGACCTTATCTTCGCTGATCTGCAAGGTGGCGTATACAAACAATTTGTATAACATCAATAAGTTTCATAACCTTCTTGAAATATATCCTACTTGATTTAAGTTATATCTCACCAATCTGCACTACAGTACTCGCTAAAAAAAGTTAGCGTGAAAATTGATCCCACTCAATACTCCGTGAGATTTTCACTCAACTTGAGTTACTTTCCACTGAATTTGAGTTAAATGCACTCAACTTGAGTGACATTCACTCAAGTATAGGTGTGGAAATTGATCCCACTCAAGTTGAGTGAAAAGTAACTCTGAGTGAACAGGTTCATTTCACCCAAACTTGAGTGGAACAGTTCACTCAAGTTTTTTAGGGAGTACCGCTATTTCAAGGACGAATTTTTAACACACCTTTCGGTTCATCAAGATGAATTCCACAATTTTTTTTAACCAAAATGTAATTCCGTCAGTCATGGTTAGATGTCATTCTAAGGATGTACCATCTTTTATGTGGCCATTTTACTTTCAATCGACAAAACATGTATTTGCCTGAAATAAATGAATTTCACTCCTTTGGGTCTCTTCGGGCTGGAATAAAATAAAATTGATAAAAATATCACATCCTCATTCGGTGGTAATACTAACTTCACTGTAAATTCAGTAGCAATATTTTCTTCGTAGAATAATCTAAATCGAATACTTCTCCATTTTATTTATCCATCGACGTAATGTTAAATGCAACATTTTAAGCTGTTGCATCCAACACTTAAAAGTGGTGAAACAACACTTTCTGAATGCTTTCCCTCCTCCAATACTCTAGATGTTAAATGTAACATTGCCGTCACCGTTTCACCTCAGAATGAATATGCTTTTAATTTCCCATGGATGACGTATAACCAAACGTTTGTACCACTGTATTTCCAGGAATTCAAGAAATCGCAGACAGCACACAGCGAATTGAATATCAATGTTCGAGGTACACAATACACATCCCTGAACTCTTCGAAATATTGGTTCTTCTTGGTTCTATTCCTACGAAGTAGGCTCTCATTTGCAAATTGTCCGGTAATGAGTGAGTCAGTGAGTTAGTCCATCCGAATCCTTTCTCCGGCAAAATAAGGAGAACCGTTGACATTAGAACCTTGATTTTTGTCATGAACGTGCATTAGGGGACTGTTTAAGTTCTGACCTACTTTTGATGAAAATTTGACCTACTTAGGTGACCTATAAACCTCTTAATTCCTACTTCGTAGGTCCTGTGACGTTAGTCACACTGCATGTGTTAAATGAACCAAATTCTGATACACAGGTGAAACCAAAATGAAGAACCATATCTACTATTATTACTTTGGCATGCACACACGACTTGTCAAGGTCAATTGTTGTACATTATCTGGAAGAAACTGAATCATACTCAGTATCATATAGTTTACATTTGAAATCTGAATCTGTGGGTCATTCCTAATATCATTACATTATTTTGCAATATGTAATAAATAACATGGCAGTGTGACTAACGTCACAGGACCTATGAAGTACAGTAGGCATTAGGACTCGAACGCGAACTGAACTCTTGGAAATCCCCACCCCCAGTTGAATTCCTGCCTATATTAAGATGGGCACCGCCCAAGTCAGAATCGCCAGTGATTTTCATCAAAAATCACCAGAAATTTTCATCAAAAGTAGGTCAGCTCAGAACTTGTTGGTAACAGTCTCCTAATGCGCCTTCATTCCAAAATAAATAACGATCGCCGATTTAATTTTACAATTTTTTAATTAAAGGAAACAGATTGAATAATATAGATTCAGTAGATTTCAAGCTTTACGTGTGAAAATACATTTACATCTCTTTAATGGTTTTCAGTGCCCTTGTACAGGATCAAAACAACTTTTTGAACCACATTATTTTCCCAACAAATACAACAAAGGTAGCATTTCTGTAGTTTATGGTAATTCAACTCAAGACCAACACCTTCTATGCACAAGATAATAATGATTCTATGTCATTCTCCTGAGCATAACCGGTACAAGGACGAATAAATAGCGTCTCTACATCCCGTTGTTGTCTAGATATATGAGACAACACATTTTGGGCATCGGCAATCTGATGAATGTACTATTTCGGTTTTCTTGTTTCACATTATATTCTATGGCGGTTGATCGGTGATTTTCTTCATTGATAAACGTTAAACCACCTCAGCTTCGTTGTGTGGATCGGAATTGCTGTGACATACCAATACACTCCGTGGCAGTGATTCTGTATCCCCTAATGAAGGAATCAAAATGGATCAGTCCACAGAAAATACACGGCACATTCTTGTACTCCCAGCCTTATCACATTTGATGGCATGTTTAGAGGGCTGTTTAATGTCTAAGCTAGGAAATGTTCCAGGGTAGTTGACAGGCATGCAATAAGATACTATAGTATTTGCTATACAGGAGGGTTGTGATGGGGGCGAATTAATAGTGGGTGATTTGACTTCAATAAAAAACAGCATTGAAACACATCAGTAAAATACGTCAAACGTGCACATGTATACATGGCTGTTTTGGGAGTTCAACTCAACAGTTTGTTTATGTGTATATTAATATTTCTACATTGCCTAGAAATAACTACAGACTTGTACTACCTGCATGTACTTAGAGGAAATATTAAAAAACAATGAGGAAATTATTAAAGACTTATATTCACCTGTGACACCCTCATACATGTATGCACTGATGAAGCCAAATATTTAAACACACACAGGGGGGGGGATAAATGTTCTTGATTTAGCTCTACCAAAAGACACAAGAATACTAGAAGATATGTAATAATACCTACTAAAAGTATATTGGATCATATTTAGCTTTATCCACCACCTGCAGCATAAACAAGATATCTGAGAGCAATTATTACGTGTTTCTTCATTGTGCTTCTGCAAAATCTGAATATCTGAGACTGTATGCAGTGTGAAGGGTTACCCTAGAGGACACCGACCACTGTAATTTGATGTGACAAGCAGCACGAGTAGAAACCAGCCTTATCTCAGTGGGCTTGGATATAATTACAACACATATAAGGGAAGTGGGAAGAGGTGCCGACATACTGACTGCGTCACATGACTTCACAGAATAGTCTTCTGGTTAACCTATTCTAAAGCACATACCAAGAATCTAACGATTCGTGATATGTGTTGTATCTCAGGCACGCTTTTATTGTACCTGTTCATGTGGCAACTTGGATGATATGACCACACGGCCCCTAGCACCGGCATAAGCGGTATTAGATACAAATCTAGAGAGCTATGATGGAAATGCTCTGACAACTCGTATACTGGTAATTGGTGAGCTGTTTCGCTGTGACAACTCGTACATTGGAGATTGGTGAGCTGTATCGTCGTCAGATGTAAATGACGGCATTTAACACAAAAGACTAGCCTGTAAGGCCCGATGTCGACCCAGCATCAACTTCCCCACAAATGCCAACATATATCAAAGACCAAAAGGTCTGTACAGGGGGCGGGCCTCGTGGACGAAACGTCCACTAGCAGAACCTCGCCATATACAGGTAAAATTACAACACATATAAGGGAAGTGGGAAGAGGTGCCGACATACTGACAGAGCCACATGACTTCACAGTATAGCCTTTCGGTTAACCTATTCTAAAGCACATACCAAGAATCTAACGATTCGTGATATGTGTTGTATCTCAGGGACGCTTTTATTGTACCTGTTCATGTGGCAACTTGGATGATATGACCACACGGCCCCTAGCACCGGCATAAGCGGTATTAGATACAAATCTAGAGAGCTATGATGGAAATGCTCTGACAACTGTATACTGGTAATTGGTGAGCTGTTTCGCTGTGACAACTCGTACATTGGAGATTGGTGAGCTGTATCGTCGTCAGATGTAAATGATTTTGGCATTTAACACAAAAGACTAGCTCAAAGGCCCGATGTCGACCCAGCATCAACTTCCCACAAAATGCCAACATATATCAAAGACCAAAAGGTTCGTACAGGGGCGGGGCCCGGGGACGAAACGTCCACCAGCAGAATCTCGCCATATACAGGAAAAATTACAACACATATAAGGGAAGTGGGAAGAGGTGCTGACATACTGACTGCGTCACATGACTTCACAGAATAGTCTTCTTGGTTAACCTATTCTTAAAGTACACATACCAAGAATCTAACGATTCGTGATATGTGTTGTATCTCAGGCACGCTTTTATTGTACCTGTTCATGTGGCAACTTGGATGATATGACCACACGGCCCCTAGCACCGGCATAAGCGGTATTAGATACAAATCTAGAGAGCTATGATGGAAATGCTCTGACAACTCGTATACTGGTAATTGGTGAGCTGTTTCGCTGTGACAACTCATACATTGGAGATTGGTGAGCTGTATCGTCGTCAGATGTAAATGACGGCAATTAACACAAAAGACTAGTCTGTAAAGGCCCGATGTCGACCCAGCATCAACTTCCCACAAATGCCAACATATATCAAAGACCAGAAGGTCTGTACAGGGGGCGGGCCTCGGGGACGAAACGTCCACCAGCAGAATCTCGCCATACAGGAAAAAATTGCAACACATATAAGGGAAGTGGGAAGAGGTGCCGACATACTGACTGCGTCACATGACTTCACAGAATAGTCTTCTGGTTAACCTATTTTAAAGCACATACCAAGAATCTAACGATTCGTGATATGCTGTATCCTCAGGCACGCTTTATTGTACCTGTTCATGTGGCAACTTCGATGATATGACCACGGCCCCTAGCACCGGCATAAGCGGTAATAGGATACAAATCTAGAGAGCTATGATGGAAATGCTCTGACAACTCGTATACTGGTAATTGGTGAGCTGTTTCGCTGTGACAACTCGTACATTGGAGATTGGTGAGCTGCATCGTCGTCAGATGTAAATGACGGCATTTAACACAAAGACTAGCCTGTAAGGCCCGGATGTCGACCCAGCATCAATCCCCACAAAATGCCAACATATATCAAAGGATCAAAAGGTTCGTACAGGGCGGGGCCTCGGGGACGAAACGTCCACCAGCAGAATCTCGCCATATACAGGAAAAAAATTACAACACATATATGAAGTGAGAAGAGGTGCCGACATACTGACTGCGTCATATGACTTCACAGAATAGCCTTCCGGTAAACCTATTCTAAAGCACATACCAAAAATCTAACGATTCGTGATATGTGTTGTATCTCAGGTACGCTTTTATTGCACCTGTTCATGTGGCAACATGTATGATATGACCACACGGCCCCTAGCACCGGCATAAGCGGTTTTTGATACAAATCTAGAGAGCTATGATGGAAATGCTCTGACAACTCGTATACTGGTAATTGGTGAGCTGCTTCGTTGTGACAACTCGTACATTGGAGATTGGTGAGCTGTATCGTCGTCAGATGTAAATGACGGCATTTAACACAAAAGACTAGTCTGTAAGACCCGATGTCGACCCAGCATCAACTTCCCACAAATGCCAACATATATCAAAGACCAAAAGGTCTGTACAGGGGGCGGGGCCTCGGGGACGAAACGTCCACCAGCAGAATCTCGCCATATACAGGAAAAAATTACAACACATATAAGGGAAGTGGGAAGAGGTGCCGACATACTGACTGCGTTACATGACTTCACAGAATAGTCTTCTGGTTAACCTATTCTAAAGCACATACCAAGAATCTAACGATTCGTGATATGTGTTGTATCTCAGGTACGCTTTTATTGTACCTGTTCATGTGGCAACTTGGGTGATATGACCACACGGGCCCCTAGCACCGGCATAAGTGGTATTAGATACAAATCTAGAGAGCTATGATGGAAATGCTCTGACAACTCGTATACTGGTAATTGGTGAGCTGTTTCGCTGTGACAACTCGTACATTGGAGATTGTGAGCTGTATCGTCATCAGATGTAAATGACGGCATTTAACACAAAAGACTAGTCTGTAAGGCCCGATGTCGACCCAGCATCAACTTCCCACAAATGCCAACATATATCAAAGACCAAAAGGTCTGTGCAGGGGGCGGGCCTCAGGGGACGAAACGTCCACCAGCAGAATCTCGCCATATACAGGGAAAAATTACAACACATATAAGGGAAGTGGGAAGAGGTGCCGACATACTGACTGCGTCACATGACTTCACAGAATAGTTCTCTGGTTAACCTATTCTAAAGCACATACCAAGAATCTAACGATTCGTGATATGTGTTGTATCTCAGGTACGCTTTTATTGTACCTGTTCATGTGGCAACTTGGGTGATATGACCA